>VALG01017248.1:0-20040 GCA_009835305.1 Ipomoea purpurea
AAGTCATTGTTTACACATCCTTCACCCAGGTCAACTTTGCCCGGAGAAACCCATGTCCAAACCAGGCCCCCTCGTGCCCAAGAATACGCAGAGTTTGACAAAGCCGAGCTCCTGCAAGAAGAAAAAGAAGAAAGTTACCTTGTTCACTCTTAGATTAAAAACACTGAATTGAAGTCCCCGATCTGCATCCAGGCCGACAGAATCCGCCGAATTGAAACTCGTAGGTCCGTGCCACAGCGCCCTTCGTAAAGTGATGTGGTGGGGCTGCCATACACCGCCGCAAGCCACCACTGATGTGGGCTGGCTTGTTTCCTTCACCTGGACCAAAACAAGGTGAGGATGAAGGTGCGTCAGCGCTGCTGTGACGCCGCAGGGGTTGCTCGCAGAAAAGGCCAAATACGCGCCACTGAGAACCCCCACCCTGCCTCAACCCTCTAATGACGCGGCTAATAACCCACACATGGAGTGCAAAACGACCAAAGCCAGCCCGAGATCCTACCCCGGGGGGACAGTAGCGAGAAGGGCCGGGGATCCGGGGCCGGAGGCCGAAAAGGGAGACCTCAATGGCTTGACCTTCTTGCATATAAGTTCAGAATGGCGGCTGAGGGCTCCTAGAGAGAAGAATGTTCCGGACTCTCAAAAACTTATGGATCTTTGCCAGCGCGTTTAGGGTCCCTCCTCCAACTGGCCCACAACATTTGACTAGAGGTGGGTTTTACATATATAAAGGGAGTACCAGGATCTTTCGGTTATGATTGAGTACTATTGAGGTTCTCTGCATGTTGGGGATAGGAATGAAGGGTGGATGTACGCTTGTGAGGGGTTGTTCCTTGATCACTGCTTTTAGATACGGAAGCTTTTTCCAGGTGATACTCTTCCAGCTTCTTTTCGGCCGCCGACTACGCTTCTCAGCTCCGCCTGGACTTTTCGAAGTGAGCTAGGGTTATGGAGGAGCTCCGTCATTGCCCACTCTAATGTGCTTGTTGTTGTATCTGTTCCGGCAGTGAACATTTCCTAAAAATAATCAAACAACCTAACAAATTAATAACGTTGGGAGGAAAGCTACCTAAATGGACCAGCCACTTAAATTCATCACCTAGATTATAGCTTATTGAGTGTGGATACTAATTTGCAAAGAGTAAAAGGGAGTTGTTCCTAAATAACTCCATTTGAACTTGACTCATCATATGATGGATATACATACTATGCAAAGAGTAAAAGAAAGAGTTATGTTGGACAATCGATCAAGTTGAATTGGTCAGACTATTAGTTTGATAACTATAAGTTTCAAGTTGAATTTTCTCGTGACAGCCTATTGGCATTTCAAGTTAGACTCTCTAGTAAGTGACCTATTGAACTTTTTGGTTTGAGCTGACAAGCTAATGAAGCTATAGACAACTTGGCTGGTTTATCTCCTAATTTATTTTCTTGTGTTCCTTTTTTAACTTACCCACGCTAAAGTCATATGGTGAGATTTTACTTAGTGCACACCTTATTTAAGTGATTTAAACTTACTAATTAGTTTCAATATGAGCATGGATGCATTAAGTTATACAAAGAGTAGAAGAGAGGACATACAAAGAGATAACGTTGATGGTTCTTGAAGAAAACCTAGCAGGACCTCCACAAGGTCACCACGGTACTGAAGAAGCACGTCCATGTAATCCTTTTTCTTCTCATCTTGCGCGGCGTTCATGCTTTCCATCCTCACTCTTGTCAAGTAATCTCCGGCGATATCAAAGGCCTTGTTCACATGAAACTGCGTCATTCGCCGTATACCTTGCGGATCAAGCCACCTCAACAGCGGGAAAAAGTCGGCGACGTTTGGCTTCCCGCGAACTCCATCACTTTCCCTGCATGGTAAAAGAACTTGGCGCCCCTCTCCGATCTCGGATCCAGCAGGTCCTTCGAGAACATGAGGTTTCCGATGAGGTTAAACGACATCAAGAAGAAGAACCGCCCTACGTCGATCGCCGCCGTGCCGGAGTTTCCGGCTTCTCCCATGTACCTCACCATGTGGTCTATGCATTTGGTGCGCCCCACGGCTCGGAGGGCGTCGAGCCTGCTGGTGACGAAAAACTCCGTCGTGCACAGCCGCCGCAACATCCGCCAGTGCGGGCCGTATTGGGCCGTGATGAGCGACCCTTCGTTCCCGAAATCGCCCTTCATCGCCTCGTAAATCTTCCGGCCGGCGAGCACCACGTCGTGGTTCTTGAACATCTCCCGGGCGGCTTCGTCCGGAGGGATTCACCACCGTGCTCATTGAGCCTAACCACAGTGTCATTATAGGACCGTGTTTGGAAGCCAACTCGCTAAACGACACGTGCGGCGTCCAACCAGCTGGAAAATGTTGCCACCACCGGCCACCGTCGTGGCCCTGGCGGCAACGCCCCCTTCTTCCAACCGCCGGTGGCTACGCTCGTTGATCATGGCCCATGCAACCCATGCAAGAAGGATAGGTACACCAACCCAAATATTTCGTATCATTTATTTATTTTCAATTTTAATTTCTTACCCAAATTTAAGGGTTGGACTATGTAATAAAAGGTATGAAATAATAATTATATGTTTTGTGGAGATACGAAATTATTTGTGAGAGGGTATTAGTACTTAATATTCTATCTATGGGTTACATGGGACATTAGGTATCCAACGCACAGTTGAGCCACTATCGCGCTGCCGTTGTCATACGTATACGTGTTGACCTGACATCAACATTATTAGTTTTTGACGCGACCAGGGCCACGACGGGATGGCTGGTGGTGCAACATTTTCCAGAATGGGTTGGACGCCGCATCTGTTGCCTTCGTTGATGACATATAAGGCGAGTCTCAGTATTGTTCTTCTTCACTATAGAGACAGGTCTAAGGTCACAAAGGAACATGACCCTCCGAGGTTTTAGTGTAATCAGAGTTGAGCACTCGTTCTGGATGAAATTAGTCATTCCTTCTTTACAGACGGATAGCGACCCGGGAGATAGTTTTAAAGTAATCACACAGACGTAGGTCGCATCGCCTGGGGGGAAGATTTACGATGCGATTATAGAAAAGGGAAGTTATGTTAGAGAAGCAGGGTGGATCTGGTCGCTATCTACAGAGACAATGACGGCCGCACGATGGACGAAGTGTTGTTCGTGCTGGGGATAGGATAGCACGATAAGCGGTAGGTGAATGGCGTCTCACAGTCTAGAGCTCAGACAGCCCTATATGAGCGGTGCGCTTACATGATGGCCATCCGAACCCAACATACGTTGAGGTTACATGGAGAAGCCGGAACTCCGGCACGGCGGCGACTCGAGTAGGGCGGTTCCTTTCGCCTTCCTACTTGAGTTATGTGGTCGTTATATAAACTCAATCGAGTGAAGCAGCTCAATGTTTTCATCCGTGAATCGGACTTGCATGGAATACGAGAATTACGAGAGGGGGCGCCATAGATTTTGTCTTTTTTACGATAAGTACGCTATTGGAGAAATCAGTATCTGGAGTTCGCGGGGAAGCCAAACGCGACTGAATTTATATCCTCAGCTGTTGAGGTGGCTGATATGAGGATTTATAAATACTGGCGATGTCGACATTTTATCATTCGATGAATAAAGGCCTTTTATTAAGATATACTACGCACGGAAAGATTTATATGTGAAGATTAGAGCATGGAATTGTGACGATAGCATTGTAAAGACGGCGCTGTGATATGCACCTTGATGATAATTCAAAAGGTTTGAGACATGTGAGACGCCTCGCTATCCCTTTCAAGTACCGTTTGGTATGTACCTATGTGGGTATAGGTCTGGCTGTAGGTCTCTAATACTCCAAGAACCCCTAGATACATCAGATACGGCTAAGTCTTGTCTCGTTCTTTAGTTGATGTTTTTTTTGTCTTTCTCTTCTTGCTGTTTCTTTTTCTTTTTTTGTTGTTTTGTACTTTTGTAATTTATGCTATTTGTTCTGTTATATTTATATTATATTTATAGTACTGTCTTATACATCTATATTTAGAAACAGAGATGGGGCGTGGGAGCTACCATACTTATATAAGTATAGAAAATATCCCATATGATTTATGGCGTAAATCGACGTCGATATGATAGGAATATAGACCGACAAGGAATGAGTAGTTAAATTTCTATAGAAGAGAATAATAACCCAGCTCACAGTGTTTAACAAATCTGTCTTAACAATTTTTCACATGGTACGAGTATAAAAATTATTAATTGATCGAGATATATAGAGAATATCTTACATACACATAAATACTGACTTTTACCTAGTTATAACAGTCTCGACTCAATTTTTATCTTCTCAGACATCTTTTATCCTCTTCTCGACGATTCAACGGAGAACCTTAGTTACGTTGAAAAAAATTTAGTGTAAGTTAATAGACTGAACAAAATTAATTAAAAGAACAATGATTTTACACATCATATGCTACAACAGATTCATCATATTATAGAAAAGAAGTAAAAATACTGAAAAAATGCTAAATTAATAACCTTCAAGCAAATGGGACTGATTCTTTTACTCAATTTCTGAAGCTGCTCCTAATACAGTCACACGTTCTCCATGAGCCACTGGATAACGTATTGTCTATACGTTGGCAGCAGAAGAGACATATTTACCATACAAGTTACTTGGAAAAAACATGAAAAATATTTAACAATGTTGAGGGGGCTATCCCTAATAATTTAATAACCGTAGGATTTGTCAGGTGAGACATGACAGAACACGCATCTCCTCCTACGCTCCAAAATCACTTTTAATGCCCATTTTTTGTTTTTATATATGCTATATATTACACTGTGCCAACACACTTTGAAGCAATTATTGACAACTTCTCTCATCTTTAGTCATTATTTGTCATCACTATCCACATCATTTACTTCCTACTGTTTTTCAACAAAGAAATCATTGGACTTGATACATTACACCAAGTTTCAGTTGACTCTAGTGGACCCCAGCGACTATTGATCTTTTGTGGTTCCGATCAACGACTACGTAAGACATCAGACAACCTAGGTGTCGGCTTGCCTAGTCGCATCTGTTATGAGGCATCATTTTACCTGCTCAAGTCGACCATGGTCGAGCCATACAAGCCGCGCCCGGCGGCGCAAAAATGCACATAGACAACGGTTAATATACCGTTGTCGTAGGGTATAATTTCGCTTTGTTGAGTCGGTGTTGTTGTTCTCGTGCATAGACAACGGTTTTTTAATCGTTGCTACTTCTACAAACAACAACGATTTTAACTCGTTGTCTATTAAGTGTTGTTTGAAGCGGTGTTGGCTTGTATAAGTTTAAGCTGCTGCAGTTCAGCTCAAACCAAAAAAGATAGACTCAATACGCTGGTTTCACTTAAGACCTAGTCTGATTCTGAGAACTGAACTAAAAGTGATGGCTCTAACGTTGATGCTAGTTTGAATCGAGAAAATTCAAGTGCTTGTTGTGAAACTGCTGAGATGTATATGTTGTAGTAGTTATCACTCGCACAAAACTAATAGGACAACGGTTTCTAAGATCAGATATGTCTTTTTTAAGAAACCTAATGATATCAGACGGTTATTTTTCTCTAAACCAGTATGTATCTATTCATAATTGCTTTGTTCGCTATCTGCAGTATTGTTTGGTGTAAGATTACACGCTACATGACTCACGGTATATACTAAATCAGATTTGTGCTATTTCTAGAGGAAACAGAAGATAATGGATATTTATGGTTGTATATTAGGTTTGCTTAGGATAACAACTGTTGCCTTGATATACTGGTTGATACTCTTAATTGCGTACATGTCTCATAGAGATAAATGTCCTACACTCTCTCAACCGTTAAGTGTCCTTTTAAGTTCTCTAAACACATGGTTTTTGACCGTTGTTCTATTTACTGTCTATGGTGATGCAGGTGGTTAAGTTTTAAAAGTTAGAGTGGATATGTGTTCTGAGCATATATAGGAGAGATAGTCTTTTCTCGACCGTTCTGAAAGGTATTTAAAACTTTTGGGTTATAGGTTTAGTTGTGTTTGTATTGGGATAGATACCTGTCTGGATAGATTTGTATCACTGCAAGTCGCGGCATTTACGGATTCAGTGCTATATATTCTAATAAACTGACAGACAGCTTTTTAAGACTGTTTGCTATTGTTAGGGCAATGACGGAGCTCCTCCATATGAACGCCTAGATGCTCAACTGTTTCTCAAAAGGTCAGGCCGGTTTCTAGACAGAGAACGCGTTGAAATTTCTTGGTCACTGGCTAGCCGAAAAAAGAAGCTGGACAGAGTCTTAATCTGCGAACATAGCTAATCAGCTATAAGTGTAATGATAGTACCATGGTGATCAATTGGCAAGTACTCTCCGTACTATAAGGCGAGACAGAGTCGCACACCACGTTCCATTCCTAGTCCCCACACATGGGCCATGGACTCATGCCAACATGTTGGGCCTCATTCATAGTCCCCTAAAGAAACCCAGAATTCTAGTCGACTAATGTTTGGGGCCCATTGGGAAAGGGACGCCTAAAACGTGGAAAGATCCCATTAAAGAATAAGTCCGGAAGAAGGTTTCTTGGACGCCCTAACATGGCTGACGTTTAAAGGTCACCATACTTTGAGATTCATCCTTTCGGCTCCGGCCGCCAGGCTTGTGCCCGCGCCTCTTCCGCTTGGCTTCCCGGATGTTGCCGCTGGCGTGGGGGTCGGTTTTGGCTACTCATATTCGAGGTTGGGTTTAGGATCATGGTATAGGAGCCATCCACAGATGGACACGACAGAGAGGAAATCGGGATTACGTTGAGGGAAGGGCAACTCCATTGAAGGGCCATACAGTGGCCCTACACACACCCGGTAATGCTCCTCGTTATTATTGGCTAATAATTTTTTATTTTTAATTTCAATAAGAAGAAAAAAAAGTGTCATATGTACACTAATACAATATGCAAAAAAAAAATAGGCTACTATATTGTATGTTGTATTGGCTTAATAAGATGTATGATGCAAGTTTACAATTCTGAGAATTATTTATTGGCTTTCTTAGTTTAATTTGATTTTTTTATTTAAACGGGTTAGTTATAAATAATTTAATATGGTTTACCTTATTTTTTCTGGCTAGAATCATTACTCACAAGTTGAGCTTCATTTCGGATAGCACTTTCAAATAATGGTTACGGGATTTTTCAGCTAATTAAAGATGAATATGCATATGATTAAGCTTGTATGAATATATTACGGAGTAATTATTTGAAGAAGTATTCAAGTAATAACTAACTTTTTTTTATTAACGATTAACTAAATTTAACTCAATTGGGACCCGGGTTGGACTTCCATTTGGAAGGTTGTTATTGGTTCTTTGTGTTTCAGTAGGGTTGAGAAAGTATATGAACAGATACTACAATGTAATAGAGCCAGTAACATTCAAAAAAAAAAAAGTAACTCAATTGGTAATTACATTATATTAATTTGATTAACGTTTAAAAGTTTTGGAAAAATCAGTAATGAGTTAATTCAATTATCTAGATGGATTAACCAAATACATAATTCATTTCGGTGAACAGTTTTACTAAAACAAAAATTTGATTAGTTTAGTTTAAAATTAACTGAATCAAGTGAAAAAATACCGCGAGTTAGTGTAACATACATGATTTTTATATAGTTTTTGTCAACAACTTTTAAACAAAGTCTGTAGCACAAGTATATGAGAATATGACAGTGTCAAACAATATTATAAATAGTATAGCAAATGTTATTTTTCACACCCCCAATCGTACATCCTAAATTTAACCCTTCTTTCCTTACTTTTTCTATCTACTCTTTCCCTTAAGAATTTGACGTACGTTTCTCATATATATCATCATTTCTCATCCAAATCTAAAAGCTTTTTATCTTCTTGATGTGTGGTCCTCTATTTTTTTCTTTGTGGTCATAGTAGTCAGCAATGTATATTTCATGATAAAAATGAGACACGCCTTCTGTAATATCCCATCTCCGAACTTTCCTTATTTAATGATTTTTTTAATACCGTTTTGTTGAACCGCCTGCAATTTCCAAGACCACTAGCTTTAGTTAGCTTGGCAGAGATGGAGTACTGGGATGGGAGATACATCATCATCTTGTCCGCGGCCTTCTTGATTCCGGCGGCTTTGCTCCTTCTACTCTCCCGGAACAAGCCACGTTCCGGCAGGCTGCCGCCGGGCCCGCCTGGGATGCCCGTGTTGGGCAACATGTTGGACCTCGGATCAGTACCACACCAAACAATAGCCGCGATGAGAAACAAGTACGGGCCGGTGGTTTGGCTAAGGATAGGCTCCGTCAGCACCCTGGCAATCCAGTCGGCCAAGGCCGCCGCCGAGCTCTTCAAGAACCACGACGTCCCATTCGCCGGCCGCAGCATCGGCGACGTCATGCTTGCGCAGGGTTACAACAAGGGGTCCATGGCGCTAGCCCAGTATGGATCTTACTGGCGGGTGTTAAGGCGGATATGCTCCGTGGAAATGTTCGTGCACAAGAAGGTGAACGAAACGGCCGCCGTCCGGCGAAAATGCATCGACAATCTGCTCCAGTGGTAGAAAACGAAGCAGGCTCTATCAAGACAGGTTCTGGGATTCATGTAACTCGCTTTGTTTTCCTGGCAACATTCAACCTGCTGGGGAACTTAATGTTTTCCAGCGATTTGGTGGATCCTGTGTCGGAAAAAGGCTCCAAATTTTTCAACGCCATGATGGGTATCATGGAGCGGGGTGGCACTCCAAACATCTCCGACATCTTCCCATGTCTGAGGTGGCTGGATTTGCAGGGTTTAAGGAAGAAGACCGACAGAGATCTGCAAATAGCGCTGCAAATTGTTTCAACTTTTGTGCAGAAACGTTCTAAAGAAGGACAGGACGACAGTGGAAAAAGGAAGAGTGATTTCTTGGATGTTCTGCTCAGGTTTGAAGGCACTGGAAAAGATGAACCACCCAAGCTTTCAGACACCAGATCAATATATTTATTCTGGTAACATTAACTTCTTAACGCCATATTCCTGGAATTTGAAAACTCTTCTTTGGTAATCACAAAATTCTTATCTTTTACTAGGAAATGTTTTTGGCTGAACAGACACGACAAGCAGCACCGTGGAATGGGCACTAACGGAGCTCCTGCGCAACCCGAAAGCAATGAGCAAAGCACAAGAAGAGATTCGTGGAATTGTGGGACCAAACGGAGATTCGAGGAAGCAGACATTGATAATCTGCAGTATCTACAAGCTGTGTTAAAGAAACACTGCGTCTCCATCCCCAGTACCATTCTTGGTCCCAAGAAGAGCAATTCAAGACACTAAATTTATGGGCTATGACATACCCAAAGACACTCAGGTCTTCATAAACGTCTGGGCAATTGGCAGGGACCATGAAAGCTGGGAAGACCTTTGTCTTTCAAGCCTGAGAGGTTCCTGGGCTCCAACATAGATTTCAAAGGACAGAACTTTGAGTTTCTGCCGTTTGGTGCGGGCAGGAGAATGTGTGCAGGTCTGCTATTAGGTAACAGGATGCTGCATTTTGTTCTGGATCATTGCTTCATACTTTTGACTGGGAACTTGAAGGCAATGTGACCTCAGAATCTCTGGACATGGCAGAAAGAATGGGAATCACAGTCAGGAAATTTGAACCTCTGAAAGCAATACCAAGGAGAGTTGTGGCTTGACAGAAAGCTAGAATTCTACGTACCTTGTAATTATTCTGTTTTAGTTTCCAATGAATAAGGTCAATGGACATGTAAACTTCATCTGCTTGCAACTATGTCATATATATTACATTATGCCTCAATGCAACTATAATTCTAGGAAATCTGCAGCCACTATCCGAGAATATGCTGAAGTAAATTTGATCTTGTGACTCTAACTGTTAAAAAAACTACATGAAAATAAATCCGTTTAAGTTGTACATAGTTGATCAGGTCAAATAAATCAAGAAAATTGATAAACCATTTCTGTTGGGAAGAACTTGTAGCCTGACCGACTTGTGTCCTTTTTGAGTTGACTTATTTCGACAAGATTATATTATAAGTATGTGGTGGTAAATTTCAAAGAAATCTATTATATATGGGCCCATAGCAATATTATTTAGTTAAGTAGAAGCTTCTTACTTGATACTCATATACATCGTTTTATTTTATCTAAAATGATGGACCACCCGCTTTTATTATTTTATCTCTTATCAATGGAATCGACACATAAATTGAAAAGTGACTAAGTTACAATTATTGTGTGAATCATACTTTCAAATAATATATATTTAATATATAAATAATATATTTTTAATATATTAAAAATGTACATTAAATTTAGAGAAAATATATTATTTACATATTAAAAATATATTATTTTGTATAATATACATTCTGTATATAAATAACGTACTTTTAATATATTAAAAATGTATATTTTTTTTTATGATTTCACACAATACTATTGGGCAAATTATGCCTGGACCCGTGTCCAACAATGAATTGTGGACACGGGGCCAAAACGACGTCGTTTTTATAAAAAAACCGTCATTTAAGTTAAAAAAAAAATCGCGCGTGTTTTGCCGTTAACGGCGTTATTTTTTTTTGATTATGAATGTACAGTTATGCCGTTATGAATGTACAGTTATGCAATTATGAAATTATGAACACAAAGTTCTAACATTATGAACTTACAATTATGAACATTTATAGTGATAAAATTATGACCATGGAGCTTTAAAATTGTGAATATAGAGCTTCGAAGATTATGAATGTACAGTTATAGTTATGAATGTACAGTTATGGAGTTATGAATGTACAGTTATAGAGTTATGAATGTACAGTTATTGATCGAATTATGAACAAATAGCTCTGACATTATGAACTTACAATTACGAACATATAGTGATAAAATTATGAACATAGAGCTCTAAAATTGTGAACATAAGCTTCGAAAATTTATGATGTACAATTATGGAGTTATGAATGTACAGTTATGGAGTTATGAATGTACAGTTATGGTTATGAATGTACAGTTATGATGTACAGTTATGGAGTTATGAATGTATAGTTATTAACATATAGTAATAAAATTATGAACATATACTCCTATAACGAAAATCTGAAATTTAAAAAAAAAAAAAAAAAAAAAAAAAAAAAAAAAAAAAAAAGATAACAGTGCCGTTAGCAACTGTTACCCGTGTCCAGCTTGCAAGCTGGACACGGGTCCACTGATTAACGATTGCACTATTGGTACCTATGGTTGACACAATAATTTGCCGCAAATTATGCTGTGCAAACGAATGCACTTGCAAGGTGCATACGGTTGGTAAAAGGCGCGTTTTGATTAAAAAAAACGCGTGTCCCACTTAAAGAGAAATCAGGTTCGATTCTCGGTAATAGCATTTTTATATAACCACAATTTCATAACTATATGACCAAATTCCATAACTATATAACCACAATTTCATATATATATCCACAGTGCATGAATGAAGTAAAAATCCACAATGAATGAATGAATGAAGAAAAATCAATGAATGAATGAATGAAGTAAAAATCACATGAATGAATGAATGAATAAAAATCCACAATGAATGAACTAAATATTCACAATATATGATTGAACTAAATATCACAATGAATGAACTATATAACCACAATATCATAACTATATAACCACATTTATAACTATATATCCACAATTATAACTATATACTCCACAGAATAGAATGAAGTAAAAATCCAAATGAAATGAAATGAAGTAAAATCCACAATGAATGAACTAACTCCACAATAATATGATTTGAACTAAATATCCACAATGAATAAACTATATAACCACATTTCATAACTATATAAAACAATTTCATAACTTATATCACAATTTCATAACTATATATCCACAATAAATGCTATTGCTGAGAATCGAACCTGATTTTTTTTTTTAAAGTGGGAGGCGTTTTTAATCAAACGACGTCGTTTTGAACCGTATGCACCATGCGCATGGTACATTCGGTTGCACAGCATAACTATTGATAATTTGCTGACAACTTACACATGGTTATTTAAAGAAGTGGGCCGGGCAAGTGGCTATAAATTTGACAAGAACATGAGATGACAATTAATGTTGATTTCCTAGACGGGAAGTTCGTGTCGTTAGCAAGAAGATTTAAAACCATGCAAATCTTTATCTTTTCAATCTTTTAAATAGGAAAGCACACCAAGACTATGTGGTTTAATGGTACCCGAGTTGAACTTTCATTTGAAAAGTTATGAGTTTGAGCCTCAATTAAGGTGTTATTGATTCTTTGTGTTTCAGTAGGTCGAGAAAGAACAGATACTACAATTTAATAGAGTCAATAGCATTCAAAAAAAAATACGAAAGCACAATTGTAGGTAGAACATCATTAAAGAAAGAAGAAAAAGAAGGGACACATGCCACATGCAATCTAGCTTAGCGCAAAGGTGGCCAGCCTACTTTCTTTTTTATTTTTTTATTATTATTATTATTATTATTTTTGGTTCCCAAAAAGTTGAATTAATAAATCCCCAAACTTCGACCCGACAGAGCATTTGGAAAGCTCAACTCAATACAGAAGTTAAATTTTTGTTTACTATACACAAAGAGAAAGCTCAACTCAACAACAGAGGTTAAATTTTTGTTTACTATACACAGAGAAATGTCGTTGGTGAGACTCAATCCTAAATCATTTTTTTCAAACTTTACTCATATGACCAACTGAGCTGTCCATGCAAGTAACTTACTTATTTGTGATAAAAGGAGTTAACGTTGTGTTATTTTATTGGTCAACTAACTTAAAGAAATTCATAAGTTTTATTTTGTTAGCAATGACAAAATACATGGTCAGAGTTCGAGGTAGAAATTTGATCTTGTGGGCATTAGTGTACAATCAATGTCCCATAATTTAGCTCTCCACCAAGGACGAGAACGGTAAGAGATCAAACATAGTGAAAATACCTTTGTCGTAATAACAATAGAAAAGAATGCCAAAATTACCACTCACACCACTGAAATAATTGGCATGTGGAACTAAAACAATTGACCCACAAACTTTGTCACTATAAGGTACAATTATTTGGAGGTATATCATAAAAGACTTTACAAAATTGCTTGAATAAATTGTTACTGCACATCCCAGTAAATCAACATAGACAAACCTGCAAATGTAGTACACCAATATTGAATGGTAACTTCATTACTGTGAGATTAAAAGATATGGCCCCAATCTGCTCACAATTGTATCAAGATATCTGTTAAAAGTGAAACAGAATGGTCAGTTCCTTGGAGGGGTAGCTACACTACTTTAAATTACACAAAGAATATAGTACACTTTAACTAAAATTGAATTTCAGTTCCCAGGACCAGGGTAGCTACACTACTTTAAATTAATACAAAGAAGGTAGTACACTGTACACCAATATTGAATGGTCAGTTCCCAGGGTAGCTACACTACTTTAATTAAACAAGAAGGTAGTACACTGTACACCAATATGAACAGTTCCCAGGACCAGTAGCTACACTACTTTAAATTAACACAAAAAAGGTAGTACACTGTACACAAATATTGAATGGTCAGTTCCCAAGACCAGGGTAGCTACACTACTTTAAATTAACACAAAGAGGTAGTACACTGTACACCAATATTGAATGGTCAGTTCCTAGGACCAGGATAGCTACACTACTTTAAATTAACACAAAGAAGGTAGTACACTGTACACCAATATGAATGGTCACTTCCTAGGACCAGGGTAGCTACACTACTTTAAATTAAACACAAAGAAGGTAGTACACTGTACACCAATATTGAATGGTCACTTCCCAGGACCAGGGTAGCTACACACTTTAAATTAACACAAGAAGGTAGTACACTGACACAATATTGAATCGTCAGTTCCCAGGACCCAGGGTAGCAACACTACTTTAAATTAACACAAGAAGGTAGTACACTGTCACACCAATATTGAATCGTCAGTTCCCAGGACCAGGGTAGCAACACTACTTAAATAACACAAAGAAGGTAGTACACTGTACACCAATATTGAATAGTCAGTTCCAAGACCAGGGTAGCTACACTACTTTAAATTAACAGATTAACATGAATTTGAGTGACTGCAAATGCAAAACCTCAAAAACTTTTAAGAGATGGAGTGGGAATGGAAGTGCTTGGTTTGGTCTGCCATCTTCCTCATTCCGGATTGGTCTTTCTATTCGCGGAAGAAGTCATCATGTTCCAACAGACTACCTCCAGGACCGCCTGGGTTGCCTGTTATTGGGAACATGTTGGATCTTGGAGCATTCCACATCAAACAATAGCGGAGATGAAAACAAGTATGGTTCTGTGATTTGGTTAGGATAGGCTCTGTGTACCATGGCAATTCTGTCTGCCAAGGCAGCTGCTGAGCTCTTCAAGAACCACGATGTCTCATTTGCAGATCGCAAAGTGATAGACGTCATGAAGGTGCAGGGCTACTACAAGGGATCCTTGGCGATAGCCCCGTATGGATCCTACTGGCGCATGTTAAGGAGGATATGCACGGTGGAATTGTTCGTGCATAAGAGGATAAATGAAACAGTGCCTGTTAGGAGAAAATGCATTGATGACATGCTGCTATGGATAGAAAAAGAAGCAAGTTCTGTGCAGAGAGGGACTGGGTTCATGTAGCACACTTTTGTTCCTCTCAACATTTAACTTGTTGGGGAACCTATTTCTCTCTCGCGATTTGGTAGATCCTATGTCAGATAAAGCTTCAAAGTTTTAATGCCCTGACAGGCGTGCACAGTGGTTTGGCACTCCAAACATTTCAGACATATTCCCAGGTCTTAGGTGGCTAGACTTGCAGGGTTTAAGAAGGAAGGCTGACAGAGATGTGAGAACAGCACTGGAAATTGTTTCTACACTTGTGAAGGAACGCGTGAACGAAGACAGACAGAAGAGTGGAAAGAGGAAAGATTTCTTGGATGTAATGCTCGAGTTTGAAGGCAATGGAAAGGACGAACCAGCCAAGCTATCAGAACATGAAATCAATATTTTGTAACGGTAAGTTCTTGCCAACTATTATCTATTATATTTGTTTTTTCATCTTGGCATGCTTCAGAAGTATATATTGCTAATCTAGTATGGACTATGAATCCTTGTTACATACTAAAAGGAAACAATCACAGGAAACTGACCAAAAATATATTGAGCAGAATTCACTATTCCCTACCCCCCTATTTTGGTACTGCAGGAAATGTTTTTCGGTGGTACAGAGACGACTAGCAGCAGTGTGGAATGGGCACTAAGTGAGCTCTTGTGTAACCCAAAAGCGATGGCCAAAGTCAAAGAAGAGATTTATGAAGTGTAGGACCAAACCGGAGATTTGAGGAAAGTGATATTGATAATCTGCAGTACATGCAGGCAGTGGTTAAGGAAACACTACGTTTGCATCCCCTGCTCCTTTCTTAGCCAAGAAGAGCAATTCAAGATACTAAATTTATGGAGTATGACATACCTAAAGACACTCAAGTCTTCGTAAATGTTTGGGCAATTGGACGAGACCCTGAAAGCTGGGATGACCCTCTATCTTTCAAGCCTGAGAGATTCCTGGGTTCAAATATAGACTTCAAGGGGCAGGATTTTGAATTTCTACCATTTGGTGCAGGCCGGAGGATCTGTGTAGGCCTCCCGTTAGGTAACCGGATGCTGCATTTCATTCTGGGATCGCTGCTCCATGCCTTCGACTGGGAGCTCGAATGCAATGTGACCTCACAATCTCTGGACATGAAAGAAAGGATGGGAATAGTAATTAGCAAATCTGAACCCCTGAAAGCAATACCAAGGAGAATTGTAGCTTGAAAGAAGTTACAAGTTTACAAGTCTAAATAGTGCAATTGCATTGAGACCTGTTATGACTTATACTGTTTTACTTGCTGAAGAATAATCTCAGTTCACATGCATGTAATATTGATCTGCTTGCAACTATAAGATTTGCTTATCATTTTAATAATAGTTTTCTTGATCTGTATTAAAGCAATAATCTACTCTACTTTTGATTTTTGAGATATATCTCAGTACACATTCTCAAACTTGTCAACAGACAGAAGAGTACCTGGGCCAATACGAACAGAGTTGGTGGAGGCAATAAGAGTTTAAAATTATTTTTTTTTCTGAATAAAAAATAAAAATGGTCACCTTCCATTGTTATCCTAGTATCCCATCAACAATTTTATAAACACATATATCATAATGGAGTGTGAATGAAATAAAACATGTGATAGGTGAAATAAATATTAAATAGAGAAAATGATTCTTCAATAATTGTTTCTATGTTTGTGAAGGAACGTATGAACGAAGTCCGACATGACAATGGAAAGTTTATGGGCATGACATACCTAAAGATACTCAAATTTCATAAATGTTTGGGCAATTGGAAGAGACCCTGAAAGCTGGGATGACCATTTGTCTTTCAAGCCTGAGATTCCCGGGCTCAAATATAGATTTCAAGGGTCAGAATTTTGACTTTCTGCCATTTGGTGCAGGCCGGAGGATGTGTGCAGGCCTCCCGTTAGGTAACCGGATACTGCATTTCATTCTGGGATCACTGCTCCATGCCTTCGACTGGGACCTCAAATGCAGTTGACTCACAATCTCTGGACATGAAAGAAATGATGGGAATAGCGGTTAGCAAATTTGAACCCCTGAAAGCAATACCAAAGACTAGAGTTGTAGCTCGACAGAAGCTAGAAGTCTAAATAGTGCATTTGCATTGAGACCCATCATAACTTACCATGTATTATGCTGTTTTACTTGCTGAAGAATATGCTCAGTGCACAGATTAGTATGAATATATTGATATAAAATCACATCATTCCATTGAAAACGCCACTAGTGCAGCAAGCTTTGCTGCATGAAATCTCATGTAGCTATATGCACACAGGCCTTTATCAAATAACAAAATTATATTATTACTCCATATGTTATATTCTTATGAGCTACATTTACAGAAACGATTACAAGATGTAAACAAAAATCACTAGAAGAGTGGAGAAATGTTATCCTCGTGGAGAAATATAATCATTGCAAACTCTACCTATGGCAAAACTCATGGTGTTCTTACTATTAACGTTGATCATATTTTGAGAGGTAATTCAGACCAAGAAGAAGCTCGATGATTTGTTGCTTCAGTCTTGGCTTTGCTGCCAAGTAGAGGGTCTGCACAAGAAGCACATTTGTCCGAGAAGTCATTTGATGCTTCTCAACGTTTCTCCAGAATGCCACCTCACTGTGTTCTGAGCAAGTGGAATAACCATTCTAATATCCTTGCCAATGCAAACCCCAGTCTGCAGCAAGGCTGGATCGTAAATAGATGAAGCCGATTTCTTAGAGAACGCCTTAACAACGCCCTCAGGTGTTTTGACACTTGCAGGCAACATATTGTATAGGTCATCTCTAGCGTCCGAGGCTGATCAATTGAGGTGAAGAAGCTAACTTCTCAATAAGTATGATAATATTTGCATAATGGAGAGCCAAGGCAGTAAAACCAAGAGTTGATGGCGGGGCAACTAACAGCTTACGCTTGAAATTGAAAAAAAGTTGCTTTTGTACCCTTGCACGAGGCAGCAAGTACATTCGTTTCATCAAATGCACCAGCAACTCCTTGAGAACTGCTATCGGCCTCGAAATTCCACTATTTGATGGTGCATAGCCATCTATAGCAGGCGAATAACTACCAGCCTTCATGCACACTCCAAAAGATCCAATAGAAGCAAGTTGTCTGGATCTCATTTGTGATGGCTTTCCACGACGAACAGATGACTGACGTGTAAGCAATTCCCTATTGTTCGATTGATTCTTGTCACCATCAAGCCCCAGATTTGAAAATGACTTCCCAAGAGGTCCTGAATAGACTCTGGACATGTTATTTTCAGATGGATAAACCGAAGATTGCAACATGGCAGATACAGAGTGATTGTGTGCAAAAAGAATTGTTGTGGAAATCCTCAAATTGATTGCTTCCCTCACCACTGCCTATCTGGTTTATGCCAAAAGCAAATTTAATCCTCATAATTATTGTAAAAATAGATCTGAACAAAAGCCGAACAATATAGTCATACGTTCTAACCCAAGGCGACATTTCTTGAAGATTCTTGACTTCCTGGCGTTGCAACATAACCCTCTGTTGAAACTCAAGCAATTTCAGTTGACTTGGATTAGAACCAGACTTTAATCGCCTCAAAGTTTGTTCATGCTCTCCAAGAACTTCAAATCTCTTGATACAACTGATTAGTGGCTGCAACAAATCTTTCCATTTTCTTAACCTTCCTCTCCATCTTCTTCAATCTATATCGCCACACAGACCAACTAAGATCCATCTCAAATGAGGCATCGAAAAATTTGGTCAAGTTTTGATACACAGGATCTGTGCATCTCCTCCCAAGCCGCACCACTGATTTTGCCAGACATTCTAAATTCTCAATTATCTCAGCTAAAGCTAGATCCATGAGGTATTCATCATCTTCAGAGACAAGCCTCTGAATACCAGGTGAATTTGCAATATCTTCTCTTAATCTAGCAATTTGGCTGTCGCTTACCAACTGCCACAAGTTAATCACCTTAGACATCATAGTTCAACTTCAAATGCCAAAATACCAATCTTGGACTCTTGGGCTCCAATCTGAACCCTTCCTTGGAGGCTCAGAATATTGGTAAGCCATGAATCAGAGGTTGTCTCAGCCACCATCATAACAGAAATATATATGTTGGGGAGGTTTTAACTTAAAACCTTAATGAGTATGAAAATCTGTAAAACTGAAAATAATAAAAAGCATAATTGTGAACAGAAATCTCCAGCATATAAAATATAATTAGCATACACATGTTTCATGCCTAGGATTAACTTGCAGAGTTGCCAAAAACCATGTTTGGCATCCTAAAATGAAAAACTACTTTTTATCACATTCCTTTCTTTCTATGTGGGGATATGAGATTTAAAAAGCAGTTATAAATGAAGAGCTTAATAGCCATGATTTACCCTCTCCCCAATCAAGCCATGAATTTCGCCTTTTGTGGGCAATAAAAGTACAGCAAATAAATTAAAAAATCTCTGAGTTTTGCCTTAAATATATGGATGGAATCTATCACATCGTAAAAGGATGAGCAAGAATAATAAAGACTCAATTTTTATCAACTTTCTTGATCTGAGGAGGATAAGACAGTAACCACGACCAGCGAACCAGCAAAAATTCAACAATAAGATTATGGGACACACCGTAAATTCAAAGAAGAGCGGTCTTCCGACCCCAAGCAACATCGACCGTTCAGTGGCAAGAAAGATGCTCCGCCGCCGGAGCAAAAAATAAAAAAGCGGGGCAGCGGACAGTCGTACCCGAAAGCCAATGAGGACGAGGTTTATGAGCTGAGCATTTTAGCACCAATAAATGGCGGGTTGGCAGTGCATAAAAGGGGCAACTCGAAAGCGAGCCGTCGGATAGTCCTAGGTAATGAAAATGGGAAGCATTCGGATGTCTACGTTGTACAGAGTATTATGCTGCTTCTTGATGTTTCCTAGCTACGGCCATTTTTGGCTGCTTTCCCCGTATCTCCCTCGGTATTAGATCGCACACAAAGATCCTTTGTTGTTCGACCATGTTGTCAGATACGCGGACTAGATTTGGCCTTGTAAATGAGAATACCGGGCATATTATGCAACATCACAAAGTTTACAAAGTGTCATTTTAGTATGCTTATTCTAATTCTTGATTTACTTTAAAAGGAAAAAGTTTTGAGGCATTGATACTGCAGTAATACTGTATGTGGTTGGCTCTTTGCTTCATTTGAATATCTAGCCTGTCCATTTGGATTTATAAGATAATGCTAAGCCCCTAGTCAAATATATTTTTAGGTACCCTTGGTTGCTCTCTCCAACGAAGTGACAAGCTGGTCGCCTTCCCATTTTAGAGAAACCGATCAACTGAATCTTCTCTGATAGAAGCGAATTTCAAGAGAAACCGACCAACTGATCGTCTTCTCTGTAAAAGCGACCGGCGACAGGCGACAAGGGACAATTCGATCAT
>VALG01017248.1:20099-35302 GCA_009835305.1 Ipomoea purpurea
GGTTAACTTCTTCGGTCAATAAATATGCTAAAAAGTGTGAATTGTGATGTGTTGTTTTTAGATAGGGAGTTTGTATCTGAGAGACATTATATTTGTTGACACTATGTTGCAATGCATTAACTCGAACTATAAAGGCTTAATTATTGTTGTTCACTTTTTCATGTATAGATAAAGAACATAAGGATCCTTTGATCGTATCTATAATACTTTATGATTTTGTCAAATCTATCTGGCATATATATACTCTCTGATAAGGAATGTCAATATGTACAAATTAAGTTATGAACATTTATAACTAGAAAGGGCGATTTAGTGTCTTATGAGTTGAAAGAACACATTTTTTTTATGGGAATACCAATTACCTATTATTAAAAAAGTATATTTTGATTTCAGGGGTGGGCACGGTGAAGAATAATGCTGGTTCTGGTTCATTTTTTCCATTGCCATTCAAATCATCTGAGCAATATTATATCCAGAAGAATACGGTATTGTAACTCTTATATATTTTCCTACTCTCTGTCTGTCTTCGTCATGCGTTCCTTCACAAGCTTAGAAACAAATTTCCAGAGTTGTTCTCTTAGGAACTTTCTTAGATCAGTTCATTATCCATGGTGATAGTGAAAAAATCCCTAGCAAGATTCTTAGCACACCTAAGGAAGGCCTGGGAATTATGATCAGATTTTACAAAGGGATTTGGATGTGCCGATATAACCACTTTTCAAGGTATAGTCTCTTCTATAAATGCATACGAATTACTCTGAGAATTAGGCATAGGCTATAACTCTGCATATATGTGTTTCTACCAAATTTCGCGAGAGAGAAAATAGTGTTCCCATCAATGTTAATGTTGAGTAGTATAGAAAACAAGGGTATGGGCTCCTACATAAGAAACCTTCGCCTTATGGGAACTCTTTCTCACTTTTAACATAATGTTCTATTTATCATATCCTCTTGATAACAGCATGTCATCAATCATTTTCTATTATATTACACAACTATTACCGGAGCATGTTTCATTTATCCTCTTCCTATTAGTTATGTTCAAGCAAACGAACAAATCATTGACATCCTTCTTACAGTCAAATTGGAGACATCATTAAATAGAGCCCATTTTTAGTGGATTTACATTTGGACGTGCATATTCCTTAACACGCCGCCCAGTAGGATCCAATACGGGGCAAACGCCAGGATCCCTTGGTGGTAGCCGCCTGCAGCCTTCCAATGGCGAGAGGTTGACTGTAGCGATCTGCTATAATGAAGTAACACATCCATCTAGGATGCTATGAAGCTCAAGCTATGACATTGCTTCGTGGTCAGCGACCGAAAATATAGCACCTTTCCCACAATCAGAACTCTCCAGACAACCATATATTATCAATTCATCGGGGTCAGATGGTACTCACTAGACCTATCTTAACCAAGAATACAGAACCAAATACTTGTTTTTCATCTCCGTATTATTAGTTTGAGTGTGGAAGATGTTCAAGATCAATCATGTTCACCACAAAACAGGACAACTCCGGCGGTATCCTTTCGTGTATAGTTAGTCTGTAGGAAGCGATGAATGTCTTTCTTATCCTAGTGCTGAGAGCTTAGAAAAGAATGTATTATCATGACAAAAAGTCAATCAAATTTTTCTTTGCAGCGATGCTTGACAGAGCCTAGTTACCATTCATCATCCCTATCTTCTCAATCTCAGTTAATGTCGACTCAGACTTCCGGCCAAGATATTTACAATATTGCAGGTCCCTCAATTTCCTTCTTGGTTCATTATGTTCATCAAATGCTCATTTAATTATATGTTGAGAGTACTGTGGGAAATAGTGTCCATATCGTTTTGACTCGGTAGCAATTTTTTCTTATTCTAAAGGCTATTGAAGAGAGAGAAAAAAATGAATGTTTATTAAACTTCTGTGCCTTTACCATTAGTCTGGGCGCATGAGTTCCGATATTGAGAGTACGCAGCATTTGTTGAAGATATATGGAAGGCGCGGGTTTTGAAGTGTCTTAATAGTAGATTGCAGAAGTGCATGAGCGTACGAGAATGACATGTGGATCAGATACAGAACCGGATTATCCGACGGACAGCCGGCGTCAGTGAGAGGTAGGACTGTGAAAATGCACGTTGGAATCTAGTAAAAATGTCTCTTGAGGTTTCTCGCCGCACACAGTTTTGACCGTTTCTCAAGTTGCATTTTAGAGAATGGAGTAGACGTGGGTAGACAAAGGCGTTTCGCTAAGAGTCGCGGTTGGTGCGCGGCTGTTAAGACGCCTAGCCTTCTGCCTCGTGCGTCCGTTTGTAATCATTTTTGATCCGAAGATCCATGCTCTCGTCGCTAGGCAAATGATAACAATTGGTGATATAAAGCACACGTATGTTTTAAACTGAGTAACTCGCGAAGTCATCTGATCCCGAACTCCTCCGGCTACTGGACGTAATATAGAGAGGAGCGCTCACTATTTATACTTTTAATTGTATAGAGTGACGCAAAAAGAAGATAGCCGCATCTGAGTTCAGATTGCGGCCAAGAACAGCTTTATCGTTATAGGTACTTCAACGCATGCTTGTGTACAAAGCTTATTCTTCAGCAATAAAACAGTATAAATCATTGGTAAGTTATGAGGGTCTCATGCAAGTGCACTATTTAGACTGTAGCTTCTTTCAAGCTACAATTCTCCTAGGTATTGCTTCAGGGGTTCAAATTTGGTAGTTGCTAATCCCATCCTTTCTTTCATATCCAGAGATTGGGAGGTCACATTGCATTCGAGCTCCCAGTCGAAGCATGGAGAAGTGATCCCAGAATAAAATGCAGCATCCGTTACCTCATGGGAGGCCTACACAAATCCTCCGGCCTGCACCAAATGGTAGAAATTCAAAATTCTGCCCCTTGACGTCTATATTTGAGCCCAGGAATCTCTCCGGCTTGAAAGATAGAGGGTCGTCCAGCTTTCAGGGTCTCGTCCAATTGCCCAAACATTTACGAAGACTTGAGTGTCTTTAGGTATGTCATACTCCATAAATTTAGTATCTTGAATTGCTCTTCTTGGGATCAAGAAGGGTGCTGGGGGATGCAGACGCAGTGTTTCTTTAACCACTGCTTGCATGTACTGCAGATTATCAATATCACTTTCCTCAAATCTCCGGTTTGGTCCTACAACTTCATAAATCTCTTCTTTGACTTTGGCCATCGCTTTTGGGTTACACAACTTAGTGCCCATTATAGGGGTGTAAACGAGTCGAGCCGAGCTCGAGCCTGGGTTGGCTCGAGCTCGAGCTCGTTAACGAAAGGCTCGGCTTGAGCCCGTTAAAGAAAGGCTCGGCTCGAGCAGCTCGATTGTTTGAGCTTGAGTTCGGGCTCAATGGGAATCCGCGTAGCTGTCGTCTGTCGTCGGCAACAGCTTCGTCCGGTCTCGACTAGTCGACTATCGGGCAGCACTGCAGCAGCTTCGTCAGTTCGACATCGACAAAGGTGGAGACCGAAGACAAGGTTCGTCGTCGTCAGCCGGCAGTCTTCCGGTGTCTCCGTGTCGTCGACAGTCTTCCAGACTCCAGAGTTAGGGCTTGGGGGAAATGGGGGGCGGGATTCCAAGAGTATTGGAGTAGGGTAAGCCTTAGAAGGGAGTAAAACGTTAATTTTTAATAATAATAATAACAATAATATTATTATTATTATTATTATTATTATTATTATTATTGTTATATAAGGCTCCGCTAGCGTCTCGTCAAGCCACGAGCATAAGATAGGTGAGCTTGGCTCGAGCTCGATAAGTAAACTGCCGCTCGAGTTCGGCTCGAGCTCGATTTTGACCGAGCCGCTCGAGAATGGCTCGGCTCATTTACACCCCTAGCCCATTCCACACTGCTGCTAGTCGTCTCTGTACCACCAAAAAAGCATTTCCTGCAATACCCATATTTCAGCTGTACGCACAGTGAATATGCCAAGATGAACAAAAAAGGGCAAAGAGTTAGTATGTAAGAACCTACCAGTACAAATATATTTACTTCATGTTCTGATAGCTTGGCTGGTTCATCCTTCCCATTGCCTTCAAACTCGAGTAATACATCCAAGAAGTCTTTTCTCTTTCCACTGCCCTGCCGGACTTCGTGCATACGTTCCTTCACGAACACAGAAGCAATTTCCAATGCTGTTCTCACATCTCTGTCAGCTTTCCTTATTAAATCCTGCAAGTCTAGCCACCTAAGACTTGGGAACATGTCAGAAATATTTGGAGTGCCAACCACTGTGCAACGCCTGCCGCGGCTTCAAAAGACTTTGAAGCTTTATCTGACACAGGATCTACCAAATCGCGAGAAAGAAATAGGTTCCCCAACATGCTAAATGTTGATAGGAAAACAAAGTGTGCTACATGAACCCCAGTTCCTCCCTTCATAGAATTCACTTCCTTTTCTATCCATTGGAGCATGTCATCAATGCATTTTCTCCTTACAGGAACTGTTTCCTTGACCCTCTTATGCACGAACAATTCCACTGTGCATATCCTCCTTAACATGCGGCCAGTGGGATCCATATGGGGCAAATCCCAAGGTCCCCTTGCGTTTATAAAATTGTTGATGGGGTACTAGGATAGCATGGAAGGTGACCATTTTTATTTTTTATTCAGATTTTTTTAAAAACTCTTATTGCCTCCAACTCTAGTCGTATTGGTCCATGTACTCTTCTGTCTGTTGACCAGTTTGAGAATGTTTACTGAGAGACATCTCAAAAATCAAAAGTAGAGTAGATTATTGCTTTAATACATATCAAGAAATCGCCTGGAAAACTATTATTATATGATAAGCAAATCTTATAGTTGCAAGCAGATCAATATTACATTATTTACATGCATGTGCACTGAGATTATTCTTCAGCAAGTAAAACAGTATAAGTCATAACAGGTCTCAATGCAAATGCACTATTTAGACTTCTAACTTCTTTCAAGCTACAATTCTCCCCGGAATTGCTTTCAGGGGTTCAGATTTGCTAACTACCATTCCCATCCTTTCTTTCATGTCCACATATTGTTGAGGTTACATTGCATGCGAGCTCCCAGTCGAAGGCATGGAGCAGCGATCCCAGAATAGAATATGAGCATCCGGTTACCTAAACGGGAGGCCTACACAGATCCTCCGGCCTGCCCAAATGGTAGAAATTCAAAATCCTGCCCCTTGAAGTGTATATTTGAGCCCAGGAATCTCTCCGGCTTGAAAGATAGAGGGTCATCCCAGGTTTCAGGGTCTCGTCCAATTGCCCAAACATTTACGAAGACTTGAGTGTCTTTAGGTATGTCGTACTCCATAAATTTAGTATCTTGAATTGCTCTTCTTGGGATAAGAAAGGAAGGGGGATGCAAACGTAGTGTTTCCTTGACCACTGCCTGCATGTACTGCAGATTATCAATATCACTTTCCTCAAATCTCCGGTTTGGTCCTACAACTTCATAAATCTCTTCTTTGACTTTGGCCATCGCTGTTGGGTTACACAAGAGCTCAGTTAGTGCCCATTCCACAATGCTGCTAGTCGTCTCTGTACCAGCAAAAAACATTTCCTGCAGTACCAAAATACTGGCGGGGTAGGAAATAGGAATAGTGAATTCTACTCAATATATTTTTGGTCAGTTTCCTTTTCCGTATGTAACAAGGATCCATAGTCCATACTAGATTAGCAATATATACTTCAGTTGCATGCCAAGATGAAAAACAAGTATAATAGATAATAGTTGGCAAAAGAACTTACCATTACAAATATATTGATTTCATGTTCTGATAGCTTGGCTGGTTCATCCTTTCCATTGCCTTCAAACTCGAGCATACATCCAAGAAATCTTTCCTCTTTCCACTCTCCTGTCTGTCTTCATTCATGCGTTCCTTCACAAGCGTAGAAACAATTTCCAGTGCTTTTCTCACATCTCTGTCAGTCTTCCTTCTTAAACCCTGCAAGTCTAGCCACCTAAGACCTGGGAATATGTCTGAAATGTTTGGAGTGCCAAACCACTGTGCGATGCCTGTCACGGCATCGAAAAACTTTGACGCTTTATCTGACATAGGATCTACCAAATCGCGAGAGAGAAATAGGTTCCCCAACAAGTTAAATGTTGAGAGGAACACAAAATGTGCTACATGAACCCCAGTCCCTCTCTGCACAGAACTTGCTTCTTTTTCTATCCATATCAGCATGTCATCAATGCATTTTCTCCTTACAGGCACTGTTTCATTAATCCTCTTATGCACGAACAATTCCACCGTGCATATCCTCCTTAACACACGCCAATAGGATCCATACGGGGCAAACGCCAAGGATCCCTTATAGTAGCCCTGCACCTTCATGACGTCTATCACTGTGCGATCTGCAAATGAGACATCATGGTTCTTGAAGAGCTCAGCAGCTGCCTTGGCAGACAGAATTACCATGGTACTGACAGAGCCTATCCTTAACCAAATCACAGAACCATACTTGTTTTTCATCTCTGCTATTGTTTGATGTGGAAATGCTCCAAGATCCAACATGTTCCCAATAACAGGCAACCCAGGCGGTCCTGGAGGTAGTCTGTAGGAACATGATGACTTCTTCCAGGCGAGTAGAAAGACCAATCCTGGAATCAGGAAGATGGCAGACCAAACCAAGTACTTCCATTCCCACTCCATCTCTTAAAAGTTTTGACTTTTGAGGTTTTGCAATTTGCAGGTCACTCAAATTCTTGTTAATCTGTGTTCATTTAAAGTAGTGTAGCTACCCTGGTCCCCGGGAACTGACCATTCTTATTTCACTTTTAACAGACATCTTGATACAATTGTGAGCAGACTGGGGCCATATTCTCACAGTAATGAAGAAACGGATGTTCTATGCAAGAAAAAAGAGTTACCATTCAATATTGGTGTACAGTGTACTACATTTGCAGGTTTGTCTATGTTGAATTACTGAGAATGTGCAGTAAAAATTTCTTCAAGCAATCTTGGAATGTCTTTTATGATACACCTCCAAATAATTGTACCTTATATTGACAAAGTTTGTGGGTCAATTGTTTTAGTACCACATGCCAATTACCAAATAATTGTACCTTATAGTGACAAAGTTTGTGGGTCAATTGTTTTAGGACCACATGCCCATTATTTCAGTGGTGTGAAATCTTTTCATTATTTTCGATTGTTTTAGTGGTTGTGAAATTTTGGCACTATTTTCAATTGTTATTATGACAAAGATATTTTCACTATGTTTGGTCTCTCATCGTTCCCGTCCTGGTGGAGAACTAAATCGTGAGATGTTGGTTGTACACTAGTGCCCACAACAAGATTAAATCTCTACCTCAAACTCTGCACTATGCATTTTGCCGTTGTTAAGTAAAACGAAACTTATGAACTTCTTTTGAGTTAGTTGACCAATAAAATAACATAAAGCTAAGACTCCTTTTATCACAAATAAGTAAGCTGGCCGCCTTTGCACTAAGCTAGCAAGATTGCCTGTGTCCTTTCCTTTCTCCATTTCGTTTCCTTCTTTTTATATGCTGTTATCACTTAAATAATATGGTATGTCGCATAATGTTATTATTAGATTGAATAATTGTAATGACTTTTTTAGTAGAATAAATTATTGTATTGATTAAAACCTGTGTGCATATACTACATGACATTTCATGCAACCAAAGCTTGCTGCACTAGTGGCGTTTTCAATGGAATGATGTGATTTTATAATATATTCATACTAATCTGTGCGCTGAGCTTATTCTTCAGCAAGTAAAACAGCATAGTACATTGTAAGTTATGATGGGTCTCAAATGCAAATGCACTATTTAGACTTCTAGTTTCTGTCAAGCTATAACACTCCTTGGTATTGCTTTCAGGGGTTCAAATTTGCTAACCGCTATTCCCATCCTTTCTTACATGTCCAGAGATTTGTGAGGTCACACTGCATTAGAGGTCCCAGTCGAAGGCATGGAGCAGTGATCGCAGAATGAAATGACACAAATCCTCCGGCCTGCACCAAATGCTAGAAAATTCGAAAATCCTGCCCTTGAAGTCTATATTTGAGCCCAGGAATATTCCAGCTTGAAAGATAGAGGGTCCTCCCAGCATTCAGGTCTCAGACTTGGGAACATGTCTGAAATGTTTGCGCAGTCACCAAACCACTGTGCAACAGCCTTTCAGACAACTTTTGAAGCTCTGACACAGGATAAACCAATCGCGAGAATGAATAGTTCCCCAACAAGTTAAATGTTGATAGGAAAACAAAGAGTGCTACATGAACCCCAGTTCCTCCCTTCATAGAATTCACTTCCTTTTCTATCCATTGGAGCATGTCATCAATGCATTTTCTCCTTACAGGCACTGTTTCCTTGACCCTCTTATGCACGAACAATTCCACTGTGCATATCCTCCTTAACACGCACCTATGGGATCCATATTGGCCATATGGAGCAAATGCCAAGGTCCCCTTGCGTTTATAAAATTGTTGATGGGATACTAGGATAGCAATGGGAAGGTGACCATTTTTATTTTTTTATTCAGAAAAAAGAAATTTAAATTCTTATTACCTCCGCCAACACTGTTCGTATTGGCCCAGGTACTCTTCTGTCTGTTGACAAGTTTGGAGAATGTGTACTTAGAGATATCTCAATAATCAAACGAAGAGTAGATTATTGCTTTAATACTGATCAAGAAATCGCCTGGAAAACTATTATTATTAATGATAAGCAAATCTTATAGTTGCAAGCAAATCAATATTACATGCATGTGCACTGAGATTATTCTACAGCAAGTAAAACAGATACATGGTAAGTCATAACAGGTCTCAATGCAAATGCACTATTTAGACTCATATTCAAGCTACAATTCTCCTTGGTATTGCTCTCAGGGGTTCAGATTTGCTAACTGCTACTCCCATCCTTTCTTTCATGTCCAGAGATTGTGAGGTCACATTGCATTCGAGCTCCCAGTCGAAGGCATGGAGCAGCGATCCCAGAATGAAATGCAGCATCCGGTTACTAACGGGAGGCCTACACAGATCCTCCGGCCTGCACCAAATGGTAGAAATTCAAAATCCTGCCCCTTGAAGTCTATATTTGAGCCCAGAAATCTCTCAGGCTTGAAAGATAGAGTGTCATCCCAGCTTTCAGGGTCTCGTCCAATTGCCCAAACATTTACGAAGACTTGGGTGTCTTTAGGTATGTCGAACTCCATAAATTTAGTATCTTGAATTGCTCTTCTGGCGCTAAGAAAGGAGCAGAGGGATGCAAACGTAGTGTTTCCTTGACCACTGCCTGCATGTACTGCAGATTATCAATATCACTTTCCTCAAATTTCCGGTTTGGACCTACAACTTCATAAAGCCTTCTTTGACTTTGGCCATTGCTTTTGGGTTACACAAGAGCTCACTTAGTGCCCATTCCACACTGCTGCTAGTCGTCTCTGTACCACGAAAAACATTTCCTGCAGTACCACCAAAATAGGGGGGGGGGGGGGGGGTACGAAATAGCAATAGTGAATTCTGCTCAATATATTGTTCCTTTTCAGTATGTAACAAGGATCCATAGTCCATACTAGATTAGCAATTTATACTTCTGAAGCATCAAGCATGCCAAGATGAAAAACAAATATAATAGATAATAGTTGGAAAGAACTTACCATTACAAATATATTGATTTCATGTTCTGATAGCTTTGGCTGGTTCATCCTTTCCATTGCCTTCAAACTCGAGCAATACATCCAAGAAATCTTTCCTCTTTCCACTCTCCTGTCTATCTTTGTTCATGCGTTCCTTCACAAGCGTAAAACAATTTCCAGTGTTGTTCTCACATCTCTGTCAGCCTTCCTTCTTAAACCCTGCAAATCTAGCCACCTAAGACCTGGGAATATGTCTGAAATGTTTGGAGTGCCAAACCACTGCATGATGCCTGTCATGGCATCGAAAAACTTTGATGCTTTATCTGACATAGGATCTACCAAATCGCGAGAGAGAATTAGGTTCCCCAACAAGTTAAATTTGAGAGGAAAACAAAATGTGCTACATGAACCCCAGTCCCTCTCTGCACAGAACTTGCTTCTTTTTCTATCCATAACAGCATGTCATCAATGCATTTTCTCCTAACAGGAACTGTTTCGTTAATCCTCTTATGCACGAACAATTCTACCGTGCATATCCTCCTTAACACGCGCCAGTAGGATCCATACGGGGCAAACGCCAAGGCTCCCTTGTGGTAGCCCTGCACCTTCATGGCGTCTATCACTTTGCGATCTGCAAATGAGACATCATGGTTCTTGAAGAGCTCAGCAGCTGCCTTGGCAGACAGAATTGCCATGGTACTGACAGACCCTATCCTTAACCAAATCACAGAACCAATACTTGTTTTTCATCTCCGTTATTGTTTGATGTGGAAATGCTCCTAGTTCCAACATGTTCCCAATAACAGGCAACCCCAGGCGGTCCTGAGGGTAGTCTGTAGGAACATGATGACTTCTTCCGGGCGAGTAGAAAGAACCAATCCCGGAATCAGGAAGATGGCAGACCAAACCAAGTACTTCCATTCCCACTCCATCTCTTAAATGTCAACTTGAGGTTTTAAAATTGCAGGTCTCTCAATTCTTGTTATCTATGTTCATCAAATGCTCATTTAAAGTGGAGGAGCTACTGTGGAAAGTGACCCTTTTTATTTTATTCAGAATATATATATTATAATATATATAAATATATATATATATATATATATAGTATAATATATATATATATAATATATATAATTATAATAATTTTCTTCTTGCCTCCACCAAATCTCATTGGAAGAAGTTAATTGCAGTAATGGGTTCTATCCAATTCTTAAGTGATTTTTGTTTACATCTTGTATCTTTTCTCTAAATGTAGCTTATACTAATATAATAATGAGTAATAATATAATACTATGTGGAGGTATATTATAATGAATAGCAATTAATTTTCTGACTCTTATTCCCATTCTTTCTGCCTGTCCAGAGATTCTGAGGTCATATTGCATTCAAGTTCCCAGTCAAATGTATGAAGCAGTAATCCAAAACAAAGTGCAGCATCCGGTTTCTTAATGGGAGACCTGCACACACCTCCGGCCTGCACCAAATTGCAGAATTCAAATTCTGATCCTTGAAATCTATATTTGAGCCCGGGAATCTCTCTGGCTTGAAAGACAAATGGTCAACCAGCTTTCAGGGTCTCTTCCAATTGCCCGAACATTTATGAAGTTTGAGTATCTTTAGGTATGTCATTCCCATAAACTTTCATTGTCATGTCGGACTTCGTTCATACGTTCCTTCACAAACATAGAAACAATTATTGAAGATCATTCTTAATCTCTAAATCATTTTCTCTATTTAATATTATTCACCAATCACATGTTTTATCATTCACTCCATTATGATATATGTTTATAAAATGTTGATGGGATACTAGGATAGCAATGGAAGGTGACCATTTTATTTTTTATCAGAAAAAAACTTTTTAACTCTTATTGCCTCCACCAATTCTGTTCGTATTGGCCCTGGTACTCTTCTGTCTGTTGACAAGTTTGAGAATGTGTACGGAGAGATATCTCAAAAAAAAGTAGAGTAGATTATTGCTTAATATTGATCAAGAATCGCCTGAAACTATTATTATAATGATAAGCAAATCTTATAGGTGCAAGCAGATCAATATTACATGCATGTGCACTAAGATTATTCTTCAGCAAGTAAACAGTATAGTACATGGTAAGTCATACAGGTCTCAATGCAATGCACTATTTAGACTTGTAACTTGAGTTAATACCATCTGTGGTCCTATGAGTATAGTATGTTTAGTCCTAAACTTTCATTTCACCCATGGTCTATCGAGTTCAAATTTACCATTTTGGTCCAAGTTAACCAGCAATGTCCTTCAACTATCCACCCATGATCCTTCTAAGAGTTCAACTTTGGTTGAACTGCTATGTATTCATTCTTAACTTCTTTCAACTCTTGGTCTTCAAGATTTGCGCTATTTGTGAGGTGAGGTCACATTGCATTCGAGCTCCCAGTCGAAGGCATGGAGCAGCGATCCAGAATGAAATGCAGCATCCGGTTACCTAACGGGAGGCCTACACAATCTCCGGCCTGCACCAATGGTAGAAATTCAAATCCTGCCCCTTGAAGTCTATATTTGAGCCAGGAACTCTCAGGCTTGAAAGATAGAGGGTCATCCCAGCTTTCAGGGTCTCGTCCAATTGCCCAAACATTTACGAAAACTTGGGTGTCTTTAGGTATGTCATACTTCAATAAATTTAGTATCTTGATTGCTCTTCTGGGATCAAGGAACGGTAATGGGGGATGCCAGACGCAATGTTTCCTCTTAACCACTGCCCTGCATGTATTGCCACGATTATCCAATATCAATTTTACTAAATTCTCCGGTTGCGTAATACAAATTAATAAATTCTTCTTTGACCTTTGGAAATCGCTTTTGGTTACAACAAGAGCTAAATTCAGTGCCCCATTACCAAACCTGCTGATAGTGTCTCCTAACCCTGATAAAAACATTACATGCACCAGTAAAAAAATAAGGGGAGGTAGGAAATAGGATAGTGATTATGTAAATATATTTTTGGTTGTTTAATTGTGATTTGTTGTTTTTTTTTAGTATTAAAAAGGATTAATAGTACGATACTAGATTGCATATATGATTTCTGAAGAATGGACCAAGGATGAAAAAAAATATAATAGATAATAGTTGGAAAAAGAACTACACCGTTCAAAAAATTAAATATTGTTTAATTTTTCGAATTAAGCCTTGACGTGTTCGTTTTCCCAACTAATATGTCAAAACCGGAACCAAAACATATATCACACAGAACACAGACGAACAATCCTATTCCCACCTTTTCCTACCTTATTCTGAGCATGCTATCTGTCATCACGCTTATTTCATGTGCCTGATTTACCATTACCCGCGTCTCTCCCTGATCCTCATGTATCTTTTTTTAAGTCACTGCAAAGAAATGTTAATGTTTTGCAGGGTACCAGACGCATCGAACTCTATCGAAAGCAATGTGTGGAAAATGTGCATCTATATGTGAGGGCAATCGTCCTGAAATGACCTGATATTGCGAGAGAGAGCCATGGCCAAAGGTGTCAGGAATATAGAAAATATTATGGGGTGATAATTAATAACCTGGTGGTAGGATCCGAGGAGAACGGAATTTCGAGATTAAATAGGAGTGATATTGATAACTGAATACATGCATCAGAGGCCTAGTTGGATTATATATATGGAAAGAACAGTGTGCGTCTGCATTGCCTCGCATTACAATCTTTCTCTCCCCAGAAAGTTACGCATCATTTCCTGCAAAGAATACGCCTTACCATTATTTTATGTATCACAGTAACGATCAAAAATAAAACAAACTAAAGCATAACGTCCCTCATCGTACGTTCTTGTTACCATGTTTTGCGCTAACAAGTTAAGGCTGACTGATTGAACCCTGTAAAAACTCATTGTGTAAAATTGGACCCTACCGAATAATCCTTCATCCAGCGGTGCGAAAGATTTACCTGGCTCCCCATCAACTATACACATTCAAGGGGCAGGATTATGAATTTCTACCATTTGGTGCATGGCTCGAACGCGCCATATATTCTGTAAAAGTACCGGTCCTGCGTTAGCCAGTAGTGAAGGTTCATTGTGGTCCGCCGTGACCCTGAACTGCACTCCTTCATACTTCTGGGGATGCCCAGTAAATGAATTTGGAACAATCCCCTGATCTCTGATCGAAACTGGGAAGTCTCCGTATAGATTCCTGCAGAATGAGTCATCCCGCCCGTTCACACATCCCTCGGGATTATGTATAAGAGGCAAGAACGAGAATTTGGCGGAATAGCTAGTTACACACCGACCCAATATCTCGCATACTACACCAACTGACACAACAGCAACCATACCCAAGTAGAACTAATGTTGATATGTCTTGTCACATCACGGAACGTTTCAATTAGTTTGAATGTTAGATAAAAAATACTGCAATGCTTCGCAATTTACGTCCAAGAACCAATCTGTTTACGCACACTAATAATCAAGTTAAGCATATTTTTAACTTGGCGCGGGTCTGTTTAGGAGATAAGAATCTCTCAGGTTCAAGCACATGCAAAGTGAAGCTTTCTGTATGCTTGGGCAAACTTATTTAGAAGAATACCATTATCCCTGGAATAAATTACGAGTAAGATGGCAGACCTATAAAACAAGCTTATTTCTTCCCAGTGCTACTCTTACTCCACTCGATCTCTTAAAGTTTGAGGTTTTGCATTTGCAGGTTCACTCAATTCTTGTAATCTGTTTGTTCATTAAGTAAGTGTAGCTACCCTGGTCCCGGGAATATGACCATTCTTATTCACTATTTACAGATTGGGGCAATATCCCCGTCATCAAATCACAGGTAATTAATTGAAGCTACCATTCAATATTATGGTTACTAATTGCAGGTTTGTTATATGTTGATTAACTGGATGTTGCAGTAAACAATTTATTCCAAGCAATCTTGGAATGTCTTTTATGAACATCTCCAAATTAATTGTACTTTATAGTGACAAAGTTTTGTGGGTCAATATTTTGAGATACCACATGCCAATTATTTCAGTGGTGTGAGTGGTTGTAAATTTTAGGTACATTTTCAGTTGTTATTACGGACAAAGATACTACTCAATTATGTTTTTTTTTTTTGATCTCTCATAGGTTCATGTTCCTGGGTTGGACGAAGTTCAATTGTAGATATTGATTGTACCATTGTGTCCACACAAGATTAAATCCTATCTCGAACTCTGCATCATGCGTTTTGCTGTTGTTAACTCAAATTAAAATAAAACTTATGAATTCTTTTAGTTATGACCAATAAGGATAACAATAACTACTACGATCCTTTTATCACAAATAAGTAATGCTCGCATGGACAGCTTCATTTGATCACATAAGGAGTTGTGAAACAACTGATCATGGAGTGAGTCTTACCTGTAACAGTGTGGGAGTAGGTCCCATGCTACCTATTCTGTCCCTGTTGATAGTTTGAGAATGTGTAGAGAGATATCTCCAAAAAATAAAAAAAGTTAGAATAGATTACCTTTGCTATTAATATAGAATCAATGAAATATCGCCCCTGGAAAACTATTATTACATTCAAGCAATGAATCTATTCTACTTTTTCTTTTTGAGATTAATATCTTAACTCACTAGAGCAAACACATTCCA
>VALG01017261.1:0-23280 GCA_009835305.1 Ipomoea purpurea
AAACACGCGACCAAAACAAACTCAGACTACTAATTAGGAAAACCGATCGGGCCGCCATATGCAAACGGTCGAGCAATCACCGATTGTATATACATTAAATTTCCGTACGCAGACGGTCGAGAAAACATTTACAATAAATTTACACAAGGTATGACGAACGAGACCAACACGCAGGTCGAGCCCTTACTTCGTCAAAATATACAAAAAATAGGCTAATGCCTAAACATAACGAGGTGCTCGGAATTCCAAGTAGCTTCGATTATCCGACCGGTCGTCGTCTCCAGTCGGTATGTTCCCGGCCGCACTACTGCGCTGATGATGTACGACCCTTCCCAATTCTGTGCTAGCTTTCCTCCCTCGAGCGGTTGACTGGCTTCTCGTCGTCGAAGAACATAATCCCCAACCTGGAAATAGTGAGGATTAACCCGAACATCCTTAGAGCTCTTTATGCGCTTTTGATACTCGGCCGTACGCCGAGCGGGCTAGCTCTCTCTTTTCCTCACCTCCGTCGAGATCCACGACCATCGAATGTTCATTCTCCTCAGCGTTGAATGTACGCTCTCGAGCAGTCGGGATCCAAGCCTCGATCGGAAGTCGGGCTTCTGCTCCATAACAAGGCGAACGACGTCTCCTGAGTAGCTTCTCTCGGGGTCGTCCGATAAGTCCACAAGACATAGGGTAACTCATCGACCCAACTACGACCTGCCGAGTGTAGCTTCTTTTTCAGACCTTCCAGAATCGTCTGATTGGCGTTCTCACTTGTCCGTTTCCCTGCGGGTAAGCCACCGACGATCGGACATGGGTCGTCCCGATCGTGGCCAAGAAATTCTGAAAATATTGGCTTACAAATTGGCGGCCGTTGTCGTTGATGAGATGCACGGGCACGCCAAAGAGGGAAACCACATTGCGCGATAAAAATCGAGCACATTGTTGAGATGTGATCGTTGCTAACGGCTCGACCTCGATCCACTTGAAAAATAATCGATGGCAACAATGACAAACTTTCTTCGTCCGGCTAGCTGGGGAAATGGCCCCAAGATATCCACCCCCATCTAGCGAAGGGAATCGCGGTCGTACGGTTGGTAAAATGTGGCCGGTCGTCCGGGCATCCGAGCAAACAACTGGCACGTCTCGCAATCCCGAGCAAACTTTTCACAGTCAAGCTGGAGGGACGGCCAGTAATACCCGATTAGCATGATCCGAGAGCTAAAGATCGGCCTCCTTGGTGCGACGAACAGATGTCGGAGTGCAATTCCTTCATCACAAGATCGGCCTCGAATGCGGTCAAGCAACGCATAAGAGGGCCTCCATACGATCGTCAATAAAGACGACCATCCAAAACTTGAACCTCGGGGCTCTAAGTTTGGCATTCCGAGCACGTTGGGGGTCGTCTGGGAGCCGACCCGGCTCAAGAAACTCCTTTAGATCGGTGATCCAATCGTCTTCTGCCGGTTGGATAGGATTGACCGGCAATATTTGGATACTGTGTCTCGGGATCACCAAGATCCAAGCAATCTTCGACATATGCTCCGGGGCATCCTGGGCCAACTTGGACAAAATATCTGCATCTGCATTGTCCAGTCTGGGAACATGATGAACGGTGTACCCTCGGAACAGAGCAAGCTTCTCCATGGCCAGGTCTCGGTATTGCTGTAGTCGCTCTCCATTCACTTCATAATCACCGAGGACCTGCCCGACCACGAGCGCGGAATCCGTCTGAGCCCTCACATACTCAGCCCCCAGGTCCCGAGCACATTGCAAGCCGTTGACAAAGGCTTCGTACTCGGCCTCATTGTTAGTCGGGTGGAACTGGTACATTAGGGCGAAGTAAACCTTGAATCCCTCCGGGCTCGTGACCACTACTCCTCCTCCCGCTCCCTTCTTACTACTCGACCCATCGGTAGCCAATGTCCACCACTCGGCCTCAGGGTCCGCGACCTCGGAGGGTCGGGTGTCCCGAGCGGTACACTCGACCAAGAAATCTGCCAGTGTTTGGTCTTTGATCGCTGGTCTCGGTCGGTATTCTATGGCGTACTTGGTCAGCATCAACACCCACTTGACTAGGCGGCCAGATGATGAAGCGGTGCGGAGGACGGACCGATCGGTTGATCGGTCAGCACGCGAATTGCTCGACCTTGGAAATAGGGAGCCAGCTTCTTCGCGGCAATATAGAGGGCATAGACGACCTTCACAAGCCGGGAGTATCGGAGCTCGGGACCATGTAGCGCGTGGCTTACATAGTACACCGGTCGCTGAATCCCTTTCGAATCGGTTCGGCACAACACTGCGCTTACTGCACGATCGGAGACGGCGAGGTATACGTTCAACTCCTCTCCGAGCTCGGGCTTTGAGAGCACAATAGGTGACATCAGGTACTCCTTCAGCTCATCAAAAGCCGCTCGGCATTCATCGTCCCAGACGAATCCATTCACTTTACGCAATACCTTGAAGAAAGGTAAAGCGCGCTCGGCTAACTTAGAGAGGAACCGGCTGAGCGCTGCCAACCGACCGGTCAGTTGCTGGACTTCTCGAACGGTAAAAGGTGGCTGCATGTCCAGTATGGCCTTGACCTTGGCCGGGTTGGGCTCGATTCCTCTCTTGGTCATCATGTAGCCAGAACCCGGTCTGAACCGCAAATGTACACTTTGTTGGGTTCAGCCGCCTGGTACTTCCTCATGATCTGGAATCACTCCGAAGGTCCCGAGTGTGGTTGGATCGGTCCACGACTCTTGACCAACATATCGTCAATGTATAGCTTCCATCGTTGGCTAGAAGATCGGCAAAGAGCATATTGACCATTCTCTAGTAGGTCGCTCCTGCGTTGCGGAGGCGAACGGCATCACTCGGTAGCAATAAAAGCCCATCCGGGGTAACAAAGGTCGTTTTGCTTTCATCTCATGGTGCATCATTATCTGGTGATTGCCTTTGAATGCATCCATGAAGCTCATCAATTCTGCCCCTTGCCGTCTCATCGACCATTGGTGGATGCTCGGTAAGGGTATGGGTCGAGAGGGCAGGCCTTGTTCAGAATCCGTGAAATCAATGCACATCCTCCACGCCGGTGGCTTGGGAACTAGACAATGTTCGCCACCCACTTCGGGGTAGATGACTGGTCGGATGTGCTCGATCGCCGCCATCTTTTTGACCTCCTCCGCAACAAACTCGCGCGATCAGATGATAAATGCCGGGTCTTTTGCACGACCGGCTTCGCTGCAGGATCGACGGCTAGTCTGTTGACAAATGACCGTCCGGTTCGGGCATGTCTTCGGGCCCCCATGCAAATACATCAGCGAACCCCGTGAGGATCGCCAACTTCCGTCTAAGCTCCCAGGGTGACCCGCCAAATTTAATCTTCCTGCCCTCGGCTCCCGGACAGGGAAACTTCCTCGATCTCTTCGGAGGGCTCGGCTGCTCCTTCTGATCGGCGGGAACCTCTTTAACTATCTATCGTGTTTACCCGGAAGACGTGCAGTATCACGTCTGTTAACCGCTCGGCTAATAACACTTCCGGCGGACTGGACATTGCCTCGGAACACCCGACCCCGTTCGGGGTGGGAACTTCATGCCACGATGAGGCATGGAAATTATCCCACCAATCCTCATGGATGGCGGGCGGCCTAGGAGATGTTGTGGACACAATGGATGACCACACGAACTCCAGCTCTGTTTTGATCGACTTTGGAGGAGTGCCGATCTCCACTGGGAGCGTTATTTTCCCTTTCGGGGTAGATAAGAGCCCCGGTAAATCCTGACAAGGGACACCGACCGGAGTCAGTTCGCGCCTGTCCAACTTTAGCTTTCTCGAACACTCCAAATAAAGGACGTTGACACTGCTCCAGTGTCTACCTAACTCTCTGGAGTCTGTGCGTTGACGTCGATAGTGAGACACGCAGCCCTCCATGCCGTATGCCGCTGCTGGGTTGGTCCGTCCAGAGTGAAAGTTATGGGCTCCATTTTTGTCTCTTCCCGGTGTCTCGGAATCCATGATGGCGACCGGGCAGTTTTCCCTAGATCGGGACGTCATCCAATCCACCAAAGATTACGTGATCGTCGCTTGCCTGCGGCCGCTGCTTGTTGGGATCGGGGTCCCTTCGGCATCTCGCTTTTGGGACCCGTTCCGATCGGAACGTTCCCACGATCAGAGCGATCGAACGATGATGGGAACGTCGGTGATCTCTCCGATCGTTTCTTCTTGGCCCTCCTCCCCACACACTTGTCTAACTTGCCGAGGCTGAGAAAGTCTTCCAGCAATTGATGCAAGTGGGTACTCCTCAGTGTCATGCCGCGCAACGATGGTAAGCACAGTGTTTGGTCTTATTGGGACCATCTTGCCCGGGATGGGGGAGTTTAATCAGATTGCAGGACTGAGCGTACTGCATTGCTTCCGCCGCGGATCGGTTGAGGGCCGTAAACTCGCCAGGCCTGGTGCGGGATCGGGGATGATCATCACCCGATAGATGATCCGCCCGGCCGGCCGGTTTACGGGACGACGTCCCAACCTCCTGCGATCGTTTCACAACATTGGCATCTCCCGCGTTAGCATAATCCGTGACTCTGCGGATGGGCCTCCTCGTATGTGGTCGGGGGGATGGAGGATGAAACCTACGATATAGATAACGCCCGTGCCCGGAGGGCTATTATGGAGATGGTGGAGCGGGACTACTAAGATCAATCCTATTCGGACTCCACCATACATTGCACTGCGGCCTTCCACTTAACCAGAAAATCGGTGCAAGCTCTTCCCCTTCCAGCTTTACTTTTGCACGTTCTCCAGGGGGTACATGTATGCATTCTTGACCACCCTGGAGTTAATCAAACTTTCTCACGAACTGGGTAGGACAGGGTACTAGGAATCAAGCATCACTTGCCCCCCGGCTGCTAAAGTCTGAACCAACTGCCTGTTCGCGGCCCGAACCGGTGAGTCTGCTAGGCATACACAAATAAGACCCGACACATTACGGCGTCTAACACGCCCTTTAAAGGATGTCATAGGTCTGCGTAAAAGTCATTCCCCATGGACACATCGTGGGTCCGTTCTATCCGCTTGTAATCGATTTTTAGTTGTGCAATCTCCCCGGGAAACCTTTAAATCGATAGGTCGGGTTGATAGGCCTGTATCTCTAGTTTTAAACTCTCCAGCCGCTCAAAGGGTGTTCTCAACAAAGTGGACGGGATCGACGGGGGCCTGGACGGTGGATGCCTCGTTTCTAGTAACCTGAGCAAACTCCGCCTGGAGGTTGTAGAGCAATCCTCAGGTCTCGTTGAGCTCAGCCAACTGCGCCTGACTTGTTTCCCGAGCGCGGTCGTCGTCGGTGAGATCTCGACCCGCTATGCCCAGACGATGCCTCCGTGGCTAAACATCCCATGGGTACATCTGCTACTGGCCGGCTTGAACCCGGTCCCAAACGTTGCCGCATCTCTGGGTCGGAGACGATCAAAGGCCACTGCCTCCCGTTCAAATTGGTCGGGATCATTCTGCTCGGCGGGCATCTCTGCTGCTGCTTGAGGATCCTGTCGTGGTACTCTCCATCGCATCAGCACCCCCCGACCCCAATCGCGAACGAGCCGAGCGTCGAGCCCGGGAAGTGGGCTGATGCTCCGGCTCACATGAGCAGTCGGGTATACTGGAGGGGCAGCGGCTGGAGCCGTGTACGCAGGCATGTAGGTGGGTATCCGGCTGGGGACGGATAATACATCAGCTGACCGGGCCAATATTCGTATGGTTGAGGAGGTGTTGGTACGGATATTGCCCGGGATAAGGCATCTGCTGATCGGGTGGTGGAAATCCCGGTTGACCTGCCATCGGGTAAGAAGGTTGGACGTACTACACCGGATTATTGTGCTGCTTGATGAACCGGTGGGTGCGGTGGTGAGAGATTGAGGTTGAGATCGACATTCTTGACCTTGGTTGTCACTAGCTGCATCTCCTTGGTCGAAGTCGTTGTGGTTATGCATGAAAGGATACATCGTGTGGATGTGTCGATGAAAAGTACCGATGCTCGGTTGACGTAGCTCCGTGCTCGGTCCCATAGACGGCGCCAAAATGATAGTGTAAATACCACGGTGTGCGGTAAATAAACAGTAAATACGAGACCAATTAAAGCAAGTAACTGAGCTTTATTAATCAAGTAAAGGCCCTAAGTACAATCTACTTGGTTGCACCGAGTACCGACTGGATGCGGTCGGGAGTCTCTGATTACAACCTATCGATCGTCCCAAAGTCCTTTACACTGTTGCTTCGGCGGGTATTTATAGCCGCGGACCGGGAGACACAAGTCCGGCCGTTCGGCATGCCTCCCACATAGAAACACGTGTCATCCTCCCGGGTGCCTTGCCTGTCAACGCCAAGTGCCGCCACGTGTCTCTAGTCAGCCTTCTGCCTAAGGGTACCGCTCGGTGGTTTGACACAGCGGTCGGACAATAGCCGGCCGAGTACGACCGGTCTTCTTAAAGAATCGACCTGTAACTCAAAACAAGTAAGGAAAGAGAACGAAGGCATGTCGCTCGGGTATTTCCTACCACCTATAATACATTTTACATGCCTTGAATAACATTTTACTTGCACTTCGATGTTCATTATTTACGAAAATGCACCGCGCTTTTTAAAAAAATCAGTGTTTCTCATCCATTAGATTCTGGCACTTGACAGACATAATCCTTCCTTTTCGCTCACTCGCTAAGCATTCGCACCTGAGTTGCCGATTACTTATATATATATATATAATTATAAATTATATATATTATTATCTATATTATTATATATATATATATATATATATTATATATTTATAGTATTATATATATATTATATAATATATAGGGATGCACTCAGGTGCGATAAGTGCCCAGGAAGGAATATGCGAACGATCAGCGCGCGACACATGTCCAGAATCTAATAGCTTAAAAAACACGCGGTGCATTTTCGTAAATAAAATTGAACATCGAAGTGCAAGTAAAATCCTTACAAGTGCCCTACTTTCCACCTATAACTGCATTGTAATTTTGCTTGTTAGCTTATCATTTCCCGCAAACATTCATGGACCCTAGGTGTGCTATATACACTATAGGGTGCAATATTTTATATTTTCGCCTTTTACCATTCATTGATCTGAGTTCAGTGTGTAGTAAATACCCTGACAAATTACCCGCAACATTCATGCACCTTAGGTGAACTATCTTATAAAACTATATGGCAACTACTTATATTATGGGGTGCACTACTTAAACACTATAGGTGCACTTAGTATTGAATGCTCCAGTGTAATTTTCTACTTGCACTTATATATTATTTTACATGCACTTTTAATACATTTTATGTACTTTCGATGTTCCAATTTTTACGAAAATGCCACGCGCTTTTTAAAAAAAAAATCAGTGTTTCTCATTCATTAGATTCTGGGACCGTAACAAACAGAATTCATTTTATTCGATCCGGGAAGCATTCGCACCCTGAGTTGTGTGTTCTATATAATTTATATACCCTATATATTATATATATATAATTATATATTATATATATATATATATGTTATGTATATATATATGTATGTATGTATGTAAAAATGTATGTATGTATGTATGTATCTATGTAATGTATGTATGTATGTATGTATGTAGTAATTTATTATAGATCTTGGAATTTCATGATTATGGATTCAACCTACACATTATTATATTTGTCAAAAAATATAGTTGAATCCATTAAAATCATGGCACTTCAAGATCAATAAAATTGACCAAAGCCCAATAAAGAAAGTTCACAAAATGAAAACTATCTGATAACACGAATATCAACATTAAGTTCACCAAACACAAATTATGCAAAACTTTGTGAATTTCAAAAAAAATTGACAACGTTGATTGAAAATTTTTGAGAATTTTTGACTTAAAAATAGATGATTTTTAAAAATGGGTGGACAAAAAAATAAAAAATGAAAACTTTTGAAATTTAAGATAAATATAGCAAAATGTGCTTGAAAAATTCGTTTGCTGCCTTTCACCAGGCCTCAAACGGCATCTCGCAAATGCGTTTGTAGTTTTTATTTTTTGGGTTAATTATTTTTTGACAATACCAGAACGCTCTTTCAAATGCGTTTTAACTATTTGAATGGAATCATGTCATACTCATTTGGGAAATGTATTTGATAAAAAAAAATATTATACATTATAGCTAGGCATTTAGGAAATGAATGAGTTTGATGTATTTTAATGTATTGCGCGATAAAATATGCCAAATGAATTTTCCAAATGTGTTCAATAAAAAATTTCAAAAAATTAAATAAAATTGGCTCGAGACTGGAGCTACCTATGCCACTAATTTTATTATTATTTTTTAAAATTTTAAATCTTTCTTTGTTGTGTCAGTTATTATTTTTTTTATATTGCCATTCCATGGTTTTAGGGATTCAACTAAATTTGATAGAATAACAAAACTAATGTTGTTGAATCCATAAAATCATGGCATATCAAGATTATGAAAATTGAATTGGAGTAATCGAAAAAGTTAAAAATAAAAATAAAAATTATGTAGACAGTGTTAGAGTCACTCTAACTAACACGGCCCGTGTCAGTCTCAAGTTTTTTTAAAAAAATTACTATGAATTTTCTACAATTTCAACAACTTTAATTTTGAGGTGGTTGGAAAATTTTAAAATAGATGATTTTTAAATAGGTTTAAATGTGTTAAAATTTCAACAACTTTTAAGTAATCGAAAGGGTTTTTGTCTGAAATATAGATGATTTTTAAAATAGGTTGACAAAAATAGACAATTATTTGAAATTTGGACGAAAATTGGCTCCATGCTAATAATTCTTTTTAATTAGTTTTTTTTTTTTTTTACTTTCTTGGTTACTCTGGTTCAATTTTCTTGATATTGACATGCTAATAAGATATTGACATTCTATTATTAGCATGCCAAGATCAAGAAAATTGAACTGGAGTAACCAAAAAGCTTAAAAATAAAGGAATAAGAGAAATTTTGACACCGTGTCAGCGTCAATCAGACTAACACTACCCGTGTAAGTCTTGAGTTAAAAATAGACAAAACTTTAAAGATTTTTTAATATTTTATGAATTTTTTATGTGGGTAGAAAATTTTCAGGGTTTTTGATTGAAATACACAATTTTTAAAATTGGCGGATAAAAATGAACAACTTTTAAAATTTGGATAAAGGTAGGTAAAACGTGTTTGAAAAATGTGTTTGTGTCTTTGACTAGGCCTCAAACGCATTCACATCTCCCAAATGCATTTGTAGTTTTTGATTTTTTTTAAATACCTCAAATGTATCTCCAAAATGTGTTTGAGATTATCGGAGGGAATACATCAAACGCATTTGGAAAATGCGTTTGACAAAAAAATATTATACATCAAACATATTTGAAAAAGTGTTATACTATTTTGAGGCTTTTTTTTTTTTGTCATTAAAGAGGGGGTTACCCAGAAGAAGCCAATACAAAAAACTCAGCCGCCATTGCCCCCCGAGGGTAGCCGCGCGGATATCTAGCTCCAATTCGTTCTTGTTGTATGTCTAATTGAATCCCTTGTGGTGGCTCAGTCAGTAGAGTTGTTCCAATCTGGTGCAATAAGGCCAACGACGCCAATTTGTCTGCTATTCCGTTTTGCTCTCTGGGGACGTGATTGAACAACACTTCATTTAGTCCCCTGACTTCTAAAAGGAACCTTTGTACAATGTTGCCTTGATGCCCATCCATGCTGTTGAGACTTTGCACCACAGACAAAGCATCACTTTCGACCACCAGGTTTTCAGCTCCTAAGTGCCTCGCCAAACGAATTCCTTGAAGCACCGCCCAGGCCTCCGCTTCATCCGCTTGGCACCTTCCTATGTTATGCGTGTAGCCTCCTAGCCAATCCCCATTACTATCTCTCAAGATACCTCCGCAACCTGCTACTCCATTTCCTTTTCGACACCCATCTACATTGATTTTCATCCAACCTCTGGGAGGTTTGCCCCAAACTGCCGGCTCAGCGTTGGTCATGCATGGCCCTCCATACTTCCTCTGGTTTCTGAACGCCTGCTTGACCTCCTCGTCGTAGCTCAACAACCAATCGATCTTCTTTTGCAGCGGCATGGTTGAATGTCTGAAAACTTCTTCATTTCTCCACTTCCAGAGCCACCACAGCCTGATGCCAAAGCACTCAGGCCAACCCTCGTCAAAGCCTTTCTTCGCTTCTCCCCTGAGGTTCTCGGACAGCCACTCTTTCCAACTAAGGGCGTCGAGGGCTACGGCTGTGGTCCTTGGGGTCGCTGCCGCCCAGATCCCTCTAGCAGCCGTGCATGTTCTGAATATGTGGTTTAAATCCTCCGTTACGCCTGCAGAACGAAAACACGAATTATCAGTGGCCAATCACCTTTTAACACGCTCCGCATTCGTTAATATTTTCCCATGCTTCACGAGCCAGATGAAAAAACATATTTTCCCCGGCAGCTTCAACTTCCTGATTCCCTTCCATTCGCTATCTGATTGGGCGTCGTCCGTTCGAACTATCAAATCATAAGCTGAGCTTATCGTGAACCGTCTGTCTCCATCCGGTTTCCATCCCAATTCGTCAGCCTGTCCCCCCTCCGTCAAAATGCAGCTCGCAAGCTTTTCCAGGCACTCCGTTGGCAGAGTTTGGCCCAGTTTCTCCCATTTCCATCCGCGAAAGCCATCCCAATAATCCGCCACAAAGGAGTACAGATCAGGTAGACTCAGCGGCGTGCGAAGCTCGTCGTATAGCGGCTGGTCAGTCAGCCATGTATCCATCCAAAACCGTGTGGTCTCGCCGTTTCGGACAACCCTTGTTAGCCCTTTCTCCAGGTAGCGCCATGCCTAGTTAATCCCTCTCCATAAAGTTGTGGCTTTCCTCCTCTGTAAGTCAGCAATCCCTTCGCCCCATTGAACTTATACTTTGCTGCCAACATGCGAGCCACATGCTCTGGGTTCTGTTCGAAACCTCCATGCCACCTTAATCATATAGGCTAAATTCAGCTCGTGCAGGCGGCGGAGTCCCAGCCCTCCCAGCGTTTTAGGAGTTGTTACCACCTCCCAGCTAGTTAAACTGATTTTGTTTGTTCCTGTGGGCGAGGTGCCCCATAAAAACCTCCTTGTCCTTTTTTCCATTTCTAGGCAGAGACTCTTTGGCAGGCACGTTGTTTGCATAGTGTACACCGGTATGCATTCAGGACAGACTTTGCCAACACGACTCGCCCCGCCGTGGTGAGAGTCTTGCCTTTCCACCCTTCGAGGCGCGATGAGATTCTGTCCAGCAAACCCGAGAAAGTATCACATTTTTACCCGGCCGTGAAGCGACGGTACGCCCAAGTATCGGCCGAGGTCCTTTGTAGTCGAGATACCAATCTTATTCGCAATTTCCTCGGCTAGCATCGGGTCCGTGTTGCGCGAGAAATGTATACTTGATTTTTCGAGGCTAATCTTTTACCCAGAGGCTCTGCATAAATTTTCTAGACACGTCTGAATCACCTCCACTTGGTCGAGGGAAGCCTCCGAGAATAGGACCATGTCATCTGCAAAACAAAGATGAGACAAAGTTGGACCATTTTTATCAAAAATAATCCCTTTCCAAACCTTGTTCTCCACTGCCGCTGTAATTTCTTGACTCAGGCGCTCCATACACAGGACGAAGATAGCGGGTGACATTGCGTCCCACTGACGAATGCCCCTCCCCGGGGTGAACGGTGCGAGCTTCTCTCCATTCCACGCAATGGAAAGGTTGGAAGTGGTGATACAATTCATTATAAGCTTGACCTAACAGTCGTTGAAACCTTCATGAGCAAGGGTATTCCGGATAAAACCCCAAGATAAGCGGTCATAGGCTTTCTCCAGGTCCAGCTTGATTGCCATAAGCCCCTTTTGACCCTTTTTCTCTCTCATGGTATGCATTGCCTCTTGGTAAATAACAACATTATCTGCAATCTGACGTCCAGGGACGAAGGAACTCTGGTAGGGCCCAACCAGGTCAGGCAGGACGTGCTTCAATCTGTTTGTGATGGTCTTAGTAATGAGCTTGTAACTCACGTTACAAAGGCTGATAGGCCGAAACTGCTTGATGCTCTCGGGACTGGTCACTTTTGGGATTAGAACAATAAGCGTGTCGTTAACTCCGTCAGGCAAGTGTCCCGTCTGAAAAGCCTCCTTTACCATGTCAAAAAGACTATCACCCGTGACCTCCCAGGTTTTCTGGTAGAACGCGGCAGGGTAGCCGTCGGGGCCCGGGGCCTTGTATGGTTTCATGTCAGAGAGTGCTTTATGGACCTCCTTTTTCGTGATAGGTCGGTTGAAGATGCGCCAAGTCCTGTTGTTAAGCTTGGGGAAGGACGCCATGCCGCTTTGCCCAGAAGTGATACTGTCATCCCTCGTAAAGAGGTTTGTATAGTAGTTCTGGATGTGCCTTTTGAGCTCATTCTCATCCATAATCCAGTTTCCTAGATTATCCATAAGCCGGGTAACAACATTTCTAGATTTGCGGACGGTAGCGGCCGCATGGTAAAAAGCGGTGTTGCGATCGCCCGAAGCTATCCACTCCTCCCTGGATTTCTGAAACCAAAGAAGCTCCTCATGATACAACGTTTCTTCGAGCTCCGCCCTTAGCTTTCGTTCTAACTTAGCAAGACCTCTATGGAAAGATGTTGCCAGCCTATTTTGGATCCCTCCCAATATGGCTAGGAGAATGCGTTTCCGAATGAAGATGTTTCCAAACTCTGTCTTGTTCCAATCAGTCAATTTCTTGGCCATGTTGCTCACATTAGATGGGATGTCTAGGTACGGCTTCCACTCCTTTTGCACCACTGATTGAAAAGTCGGGTGCATGGGCCAAGCAGCTTGGAACATGAAACGTGGAGGAAGCTGTCTCCTGCCCTCCTTCTCCAGTTGAATCAAAATTGGGGCATGGTCCGAAGCCAAACGTGGTAGGTGGGAAACACATGCGTTGGGGAATCTGGTTCGCCACTCCGTATTGCAAAGGGCACGGTCTAGGCGGGCGCCTTTGATGCAGTCACTCGGGCCGTCTTTAACCCAAGTGAGCTTAGGTCCAGAGAAGCTCAGGTCGATAAGCCCTTCCTCCTGAATCCAATTCACAAAGTCAGAACTCCGCTGCGTCGAAAACGAGCTATAATTCATCGTCTCTTCTCGTTGTACAACTGAATTGAAGTCCCCCGCCGTGAGCCACGGCCCTGTGATAGATCTACTCGACTGCCTGAGGTCCCTCCATAGACGCCGTCGGAGATGATGCGTCGGACTACCATACACCGGGGCGAAGAACCACGGAGATTGGCCTACCGAAGCAACCTGCAATAGAATAAACTGTGGGTTAGTATATAAGATTGTGACCTGTGCTGGGTTCTTCCAGAAAACCCATATGCCTCCACTGAAGCCTAGGGCCTCCACACGAACCCAGTCCGAGAAGCCCAGCTTTTTGCAGATATTGTCAGCTTGAATCCTAGAGACTTTGGGCTCAAATAGCCCAAGGATATCAGGCTTATAAACCTTTAGCAGGTTTTTGAGGGCGCGGATGAACGACTTGCCACCCGCCCCTTGACAATTCCAGAGCAAATTAATCATTAAAACTATCACAAACAGAAAAACGCAATAAACTCAAAATCGAAACACAAGGACCAAAAACCGGTCGAGGCATGACTCATCGGGCATTAATGCCCCCAACCCCCACGTCATGTGTCGGATTCCCATCTAATTCCATCACAACGTCCCCCTCTTTATCAAAGTTGTCTGGCGGGTCCGAGTGGTGTTCGTTGGCATCTTGCCAAACCGGCGAAGGCAGCTCCATCTCTCTATCATCGTTAATCACTCGTAATGAGCTGATGACCTATCCCCCTTGCTCGCCCCTTATGACTACATGCTCGTCCTCCTCCGCCGCACGCCGGGATCCTGAACCAATGCTTCTCTGTCCCCGATCTACCCGTTCAGCAGCTCTGACCTGTGTTTCACTGCCCGCCCTTGGTTCATTAAGGATTTGACGTTCAATAGCTATGATATTTGGTCTCTTCGATCTGATCCCCGGTCTTGCTGCATCTTGTTGATCCTTCCTCGGCTCGATCACCTCCTTCGATCTGGGTTCTTCGATGTTTAACTCATTCTCTGCTTCGATTCTAGCACTGGGTTCATCCATATCCTCGTGGGAAACCAGAGGAGCGAATCTCGACACGTTGGCTCCATGTGTACGGTGTGCAGAATTTCCCGTCTTGCGTTCCCCTTGTTTTGGCTTCGCTCCAAACCTCTGCTTTCTTCCTGGGGCTATCATCCAAACCCCAAAAGGTTCCTCTCCAACTATCACCCCCTGGTTCCTGGTTTCAGGTTGCGCCACCGGTACGTACTCCGCCTGGACATTCGCATCGCTCGCCGCCGCCCCATCCGGGCTTGTTCTGATCTTCGAAGGGCAGCCATCCGCTGCATGCCCATAGATGCCGCAGGAGAAGCAGATCATATGTATGCCCTCATACGCGACAGAGCGTACCTTTTCCTCATACTTGAATTTTGAGATGAGCGGCTTGGTTATGTCAACCTCTACGCAAATCCGCGCGAACATCCCTTTTGAAACTTGGCTTGTAGCTTGATCCACTCTGATTGTCCTTCCCACTTTATTCCCAAGCTTCCTTAGAAAAATATAATTATAGTATTCCGCCGGTAAGCATGGGATTCTAGCACAAACCAGAACCTTTTCCGTTTTGTCTGAGTACGGATCAAAATCCGGCACCCATGGCTTGACTAGCAGGTAGTGATCTAATATCTTCCACGGACCTTCGAACATGGCGAATTCCAGGTCCTCCACAGATCCGAAACGGACAAGGAAATAATCATTATCGATTGCAATAAGATCTAACCTTCCTTGCGGCTTCCACATAGAATTTAAACGTCGTAACATGTACGCATACCCGACTTTCCTGCCCATCACCTTGATAATGAGTGCCTTTCTCCACGGTGCCCGGATCGCTTCGACCTCTGCCTTCGTCAGTCTGATGGTAGGACATAATGGATCATCGTCTTCATCATCCATGCACTCCTCTGAACCATCGTCTGGCTCATCATCCGCGTCCTCCCCCGGCTCCGCCTCTGGCATCGCGATGACTCTAGTTACACTTTCTGCGTAGGTCCAACGCTGCGGAGCTGGCGTCCCCGTCGATCCCCTGATAGCTGGCCTCGCATCCGTAATCGACGGTTGAGATCCATGCATGGGCGTCGGACCGTAATCCTCTCCCATCGCCGCTACCGGTGTTTCCTTCACGAACTCGATATCTGCATGTAACCTCTGATCCTCCATCGAGTCCGGTACCAACGCCACTGTCCCCTTCCCTGTACATTTAGGCCATTTCGTACTCCTTTCCAGAAGATCGCAATCTTCCGGCGACCGTTGGCTAGAAAGTTTTTCACTCATCGCATCTGGTAATTATGATAATACGATGTGGTAGTCGTGTATTTTGACGCTTTCTTTCTAAACTATGTCACCAAATGCATTTCCCAAATGCATTTTACAATATTTTTTAGAGAAAAAAAAATTGACTCAACACTGACGCTACCCGCACCTCTAATTTATTTTTGTTTATTTATTTTTTATTTTAAAACTATATTGGTTGCTTCCATTCAAATTTCTTAATCTTGATATTCCATGATTTTATGGATTCAACTTCAATTGTTGGAATACGAACACAAATATAGTTGAATTCCTAAAATCATGGCATGTCAAGATCAAGAAAATTGAACCGGATGAAGTAGAAATATTATAATTATTTTTTAACTATTGACACGGTGAAAGCATTTGATGTGAACTTAATTGTACATGTTTATTGTGTTAGCTTGATAGTATTTGTTGGCTTTAAGTTCATGAAAGTGTGGCTCTAATTGCATATTCCCTTGTTTTATCATTTAGATATGGTTTACAGTTGTTTTGAATGTTTTACTACGTTTGTTAGTGTTTTGGAACCGTTGTAGGTCAAGTGCAAAAGCAAGCTAGGGGAAGTCCAGGGACAAGTTTGGAGCCAAAATGGAGTAAAGGTGCTGCTATAGGGGATTGGACGCGTCGAAAACGTTCTTGACGCGTCCAAAAATTACAGAATGTCCCGCGTTTGAGCTTCAAGGAAGCTCAACATGTTGAGAAATTACAGTGTGCAGCAATTTTTCCGGCGCCTCACATTCGACGCGTCGAAAACGTTTTCGATGCTTCGAAATCGGACAGTAGCCAATCAGCATGTCGCAACCTAAGGCTCGACGCGTCAAGCTTGTTCTCGACGTGTAGAGTCAGTTTTTTTTTTTTTAATCTGCAACTTTCAAAGTTTGTGAAAGGTTTCCTATTTCTCCTTGGCTTGGTTCCCGCTATAAATCCCGCATTGGTTCAACCCTAGAATGATTATTCAGAGTTTTAGAGACAAGAAGGAGAGAATTGAGAGCTACAAGTTGTCTTGGGAAGAAAGGAGAAAAGCCAAGGAGATTTGGGAGAATCACTCGGTCTACTCTTTTACTTTGATCTCTTGTAAACTCTTTATTATTGTTATGTATTGCATATTAGCCATGCTTGGTTAATTTACTTTAGAAATTCTTTGGTAAAAAAGTGTTTATGAACCTGCGTGCCTGTTTATTAGATTCTTAATATATTGATGTTTGGATTTTAAACTTGTGTTGCAATTGTGTTTTATATTGTTGTTGCTAGTAGTTTAGGGCCTGAATTACTTGTTTCATAGCTTTATTTATGTCATAATGGGATTTAGGCATATTTTGGGGCACTCACAATTGCACTTCACTATTGTACCTTGGAGAGGGCAAATTGGTTAAGGAGTTTAATTCTTGATTATTGCACATCGGGAGATGGTAGTAGTTAGGAGTTTATTTTGAATGCTTGTTCTTACATTGTTGAGTGTTTATATCACGGGAGTGAATAGTCACTTGTTTTAGGTTAGAGATTACGGGAGTAACTCTTTCCCTTGTTGCATTCTCACACTTGTTTAAGCCCAGATTTAATATTGCACATTAGATTGGTGCTAGGTGATTAAATACTTGAATCCCAGGAATCTCATCCTCTTTCTATTGTTTTCACAAACCTGCATACTTTGTTTTTCTTTAATTGTTTTAATCAACCATCCATGTCTTCCGTTAGGATTAGCTTCATAAGAATAAATTAGTAGCTAGTGCTTAATACGCCCCACATCCCTGTGGATCGATAACTCGATACTCCGAGTAATCATTTGTTTGAGAAATATACTGCAACCAACGTTAGTCTAATTAACGTGATTCACCTCAGTCTCGAGTAAAAAACTGACAACTTCTTTGTTGCTTCCATTCAATTTGACACTGACACTGTGTTAGTAATGTTTTTTATTTAATAAAATTGATGCTCCGGTTTAATTTTATTGATCTTGAAATGCCATGATTTTATGGATTCAACTATATTTGTTTTCATTTTCTAACAATTGTAGTTGAATCCATAAAATCATAGAATTTCAAGATGAAGAAAATTGAACCAGAGCAACCTAGATAGTATAAAATAATTTTTTAAAAAAAAATAGTGGCGCAGGGCCGCAGGTAGTGTCAGACTCAAGCCAATATTTTTCTTGAAAAATTTAGTCAATGCATTTCGAATATTTTGCTGTATAATATGCATTTGATGCATAATATTTTTGAAAAAGTAGGTGAGTCTTGAATGCAAGATTTATCTTTAAGAACTTTAAATTATTTCAATTATTAAGCTGGACTAGATGCAAACATACTCCAGATATAATAACGAACATAAACTAAATAGCAGTAAAAGAAAGCATGCACCAGGATATGTTTACGAAGTTTGGAGCCTAACTCCTACGTCTGCGGGGCCACTCACATCAACCCAAATCCACTATGATAAAAACGGAGTACAAGAGGAGAGTTAATTACACACTAAAGTATAACTTATAACTACTCCAGAACCTACTCCAGTGGATCCGATGTGCAGACGATCTTCATTGCTTCATGATCTGATTATGAGCCTTTCTTCACACTTAACAGTAAAGTATATATTTGATATAGATGAATCAAGATTTTCAGAGTAAAACTATGTGAAAGAGCGCGTAATTGAATACTAATCAAGGTAGCATTATATAGGTAGTAAAGGATGCTTTGATCCTCAAAACATGCACTCTTCACATCCTTGATTTTGGCTGCTCCAGTTGATTTAGATCTCCCCTTTGATAGGGTCTTGAATAAATAATTTGAAGAAGCTTCATACCTCCTGGCCTGGATTACTTTCTTGCGCTGATCTAGTCAACTACTCCAGACGTTATGACTAATCAAGCAACTAAACCAGAACTACTTTGACAACTAATCTAAGCCAATATTAAGAGGTTTAAAATGTGCAACATATTTACACTTACAATCTCCCATTTGGCTATTAGTTGACAAAACTACTAAAAAGATATCATCGGCTTTAAAAGACAAAACAATTGCCAGATGAGAAAAAAAGATACAATTGACAGGTGGATTAGTCACTAGTCAGGAGTAGCTAGACACACACGCTTCTTAGACTTAACCAATGTTGTGCCAGAGAATTCAAACACAATTAAAGCATACAAGCACATAGAACATTAAAACACAAAGAGAACACATAGCACATAAATTTCACATAATATTGCTGCGTAGCATTTATCACAGAGTCAAGGCAAAACATGCAACAACTTAACACATAGAGAAGAAAAAATAGAGATAGAGCACACCACATTATTCACTGGCACTTGTGGCTAAGTTCACAAAAAACACTCCTCCTTACTACGTGCAGTCCCCCTTTTTTGTCAAGCTAATGGAAAAAGAGCAGCATCAGGACTAGGTGGAGGAGGAGGAGGTCTCCAAGTCTTCATCATCACCAGTAGAAGTAGCAGTAGAAGCATTCTCAAGAGAGGCAATTTGTCGATTGGTGCGGAGCAGCTGTGCCTCGGCGGTAGAGATGGAAGACTAAAGGGCAAGAGATGCATCTTTCATGATCGGAATGTGTGAAGAGAGAAAAGTGACTTGTTGTCGAAGAACATCCAATGTCGAAGCAGAATCAGTAGCATAAGCAGTCGGTGTAGAGTCTAAGCCTGTCGCTGGAGGATCAGCTGGAGCAGGAGCAGGTGGAATTGATGAGAGAGTGGCCCGATCGTCATAGTGTGACCTTTGGAAGATGCGAGAGTCCATAGAAGTCTTGTGAGTGATATGGAAGAGTTCTTCATTAGAGTAGAGTTGAAGACCTTGTTGTTGTAGAACCCCGGTGATAAGACACAGAAACGGGAGATGAATCTTGGCTTCCTTCTTCTTGACAAAACTCATAATGTGATGATAAATGAGATGGCCAAGATCAATGGGCAGTTGATGTCAAACTTTGTACAACAGTGAAGCCATCTTCTTAGTGACTGTGTGCACAGAAGCTGGAGGAGGAGCTGGAGTAGACACGCCATTTCTCGATCGTGTTCGCAGAGCAAGACCTGTAGGACGATGTTCAGAACGCTTGCTAGGACGAGATTCAGAAATGAATTCAATATCGTCGAACAGATTAAACTTTCTCTTAGCCACTGGAGCTGGAACAGGTGCAGCTGGAGCTTCATCTGGATCAGTAACTTTGGCCTTCCCTTTGGCCTTCGATGTAGCAAAAGGCACTGTGATAATTGGGACAGCCGCGTTTGTGCAGGCAGAGTTTGGGCATATTAGACACTCGGTTGATCTCCCGACATAATGGTTGTATTGTAAACATGATGGGAATACCTCCAGGCCCCTCCAGTAGAATGGTCATGAGAATCGACGCGGAATATAAACATCCTCCCGGAAAAGGCCTAGGAGCTTAGAAAGCCAAGGGAGCGAGAATACAATGGAAGTATGCTTGGATCTGAGGCTTCCAGGATCAGGAGCAGGGAGTAGAGAGAGAACCGTAGCAGTGACTGGATCATGTGAGTGATGCTCAAGACCATTGTGAGGTTATGCTCGGGCCCATTGCAGTCAGAGTGTTTGAGGTAGGGACTCTATGAAAGTTCAATTGTAGACAGATGGCTCACATAGATAGGAGACAATATACCAAGTGAGCAGAGGGATCTCGTGTAGATTGACCTCTGTTGAGATTGCCTAAGAGCCAAGATGAGCCCAGAAGCTTCCGTGCTGAAGATTGCCTTCTCTCATCTTAATACTTTTCCATCTAGGCAGTTTGCCAAGGGACTCAATGTGTAAATTATCCCTTAAAAGCTCTGGAAAATATCTCATTGGATTCTTTCACGTGATAGTTGTTACTCCATTTATTATTTTCCTATTTTTTTAGTATTGCTTTGAGATGTCTCTATATTTTGTTTCGTTAATGTAAATTGTCTCTGGTTTTTATATCATTGTAATAACAGAGTTCATTTTCTGTTGAGTTTATGTATTCTATCCTCTATCGCATGCAGAGATGGGTGTCGATAGAACCGCATGTACCGCTCAAACACACGGCTCAGGGGATGAGTAGGTCCGACCTTAAGTCGGAAGTTGTGCCCCGAAGGATTTGGCGATAAAAGATCTAATTCGCTCTCTCTGCTTTCCGTAAGTAAATAGGAAAGCGGTTATAAAGAGTCAGAAGTCGCGGTAGGCAAGTCTGGATGAGACGCAAATAGGATGATACCAGGGAAATCGATTGGTAGATAGATTTAGTGCTGGTTCTTTCTTCCTCTGAATTTTGGAAATTGGCAGAAAATCATTTGGGAAGTAGTTACGAAGAGGAACGCTGGCAGTAGATTGTGATAGGGATTTGGATTTACATAAATAAATTGGGGAATGAAGGCGGTGGTGTATAATAATACCCAGGAGAGTACAGTAAACAGAATTACAATAAATACTTATCTCTCATTACAATATGGCATACTAGGTGGCAGGTCAGAGAAAAAGCTTATTTTCCGGGTCGGAGTACTGGAACTGGAGCAAGAGAGCAGAGATATGGAGGAGAGATTTCTGGATTATCGGGGTGAATAATTGAGAGTAAAACAATACACAGGATAAAATAGAATCCTTGGGTCAGACAAGCACAGAAGAAATAAGAATAAATCGTTTATTTTCTGATTTTCTGCACCGAAAGAACAAAAGTTAGAAAGTTAGAAAACATGACACAATCCTCTTTCCCAGCAGGCGTCTCGACATAGACTCCAACAATACTTCTGTGTTACGCCGAGGTTTTGTAAATAGAATTACGACAGAAAAAGATAAGCTATGGTTTTTCTTACTGTTGATATAATGTACAATGTCCTAGGACTTGATTCCTTGTCTTCTACCAATTTCTCTTATAAATTGGCGTAAAAAAAGAAATGAAAAATACAAAAAAAAATATATATATCGCAGAATGAGTATAGGTTTCAATTAATGTTTTAAGTCAGGAAAGTTGAACTGGTGATTCGCACACCCACCACAGGGCAGCATTAACTTACGGATACTTGGTTTTGACCATTCATCAAAAGCATAATGGATTAATGAGTTCAATATATCCTGTTTAGCAGAAAGACGGATATTCCTTGCTCATTATCAGACAATCACTTATTCACAAACTTCGTCTGGGCTAATAGTTTTCATTTCCCATCTGATGGAAAACCTTTTTCGCTCCGCTTAGCCTTATCCCCTCTAGGGGTATTTTAGTGATAGGTTCTATAGGAACTGGACGATCCTATTTGGTCAAATACCTAGCGACAAACTCCTATGTTCCTTTCATTACGGTATTTCTTAACAAGTTACTGGATAAGAAGCCTAAATTTATTGCTGATATCGATATTGATGATAGTGACAATATTGATGCTAGTGACGATATCGATATTGATGATAGTGACGATATCGATCGTGACCTTGATACGGAGCTGGAACTGCTAACTTGGATGAATGCGCTAACTATGGATAAGGAGATGATGGCGGAAATAAACCGATTGTCTATCACCCTTCAATTCGAATTAGCAAGAGCAATGTCTCCTTGCATAATATGGATCCCAAACATTCATGATCTGGATGTGAATGAGTCGAATTACTTATCCCTCGGTCTATTAGTGAACCATCTCTCCAGGGATTGTGAAAGATGTTCTACTAGAAATATTCTTGTTATTGCTTCGACTCATATTCCCCAAAAAGTGGATCCCGCTCTCATAGCTCCGAACAAATTCAATACGTGCATTAAGTTACGAAGGCTTCTTATTCCACAACAACGAAAGTACTTTTTCACTCTTTCATATACTAGGGGATTTCACTTGGAAAAGAAAATGTTCCATACTAACGGATTCGGGTCCATAACCATGGGGCCCAATGCACGAGATCTTGTAGCACTTACCAATGAGGTCCTATCGATTAGTATTACACAGAAGAAATCAATTATAGACACTAATACAATTAGATCCGCTCTTCATAGACAAACTTGGGATTTGCGATCCCAGGTAAGATCGGTTCAGGATCATGGGATCCTTTTCTATCAGATAGGAAGGGCTGTAGCACAAAATGTACTTCTAAGTAATTGTCCCATAGATCCTATATCTATCTATCTGAAGAAGAAATTATGTAACGAAGGGGATTCTTATTTGTACAAATGGTACTTCGAACTTGGAACGAGCATGAAGAAATTCACGATACTTCTTTATCTTTTGAGTTGTTCTGCCGGATCGGTCGCTCAAGATCTTTGGTCTTTACCCGGACCCGATGAAAAAAATGGGATCACTTCCTATGGACTCGTTGAGAATGATTCTGATCTAGTTCATGGCCTATTAGAAGTAGAAGGCGCTCTGGTGGGATCTTCGCGGACAGAAAAAAATTGCAGTCAGTTTGATAATGATCGAGTGACATTGCTTCTTCGGCCCGAACCGAGGAATCCCTTAGATATGATGCAAAACGGATCTTGTTCTATCCTTGATCAGATATTTCTCTATGAAAAATACGAATCGGAGTTTGAAGAAGGCGCCCTTTGACCCTAACCTTGACCCGCAACAGATAGAGGAGGATTTATTCAATCACATAGTTTGGGCTCCTAGAATATGGCGCCCTTGGGGCTTTCTTTGTATCGAAAGGCCCAATGAATTGGGATTTTCCTATTGGTCCAGGTCATTTCGGGGCAAGCGGATCTTTTATGATAAAGAGGATGAGCTTCAAGAGAATGATTCGGAGTTCTTGCAGAGTGGAACCATGCAGTACAAGACACGAGATAGATCTTCCAAAGAACAAGGCTTTTTCGAATAAGCCAATTCATTTGGGACCCCGCAGATCCACTCTTTTTCCTATTCAAAGATCGGTCCCCTGGCTCTGTGTTTTCACGTCGAGAATTATTTGCAGATGAAGAG
>VALG01017262.1:0-17393 GCA_009835305.1 Ipomoea purpurea
GAGTCCTCGAGTGTCTAAAAGGTATATAAAATTATTTCACAAACTTGATGAAAGTGTTGTGATAAAGATGGAGCGTGGTTATTCGTGGGCGATGTTGGACTATCCTTATAACTTGACCCCGTTGGAGATTATGCGTTTCTTAAGGATGAAGACGTTAAGATGTTTTCCATATTGCAGTTGTTATAAGGTTAATAATTAAGTTCTTACTACTTATATTTGTTTATATTAATATTTTTCATTTCATCTATTATAACTAATATATATTATTAATTGTACTTTTGAATATGGCGGTTCTTCATTGACCATATATGGGCTTCTTAGGATCCACATTTTCATATCAACCAATTTTGAATCTATTAGATGAGACGGACAGGGTATATCAACGTCATCATGCAATATGGCCCAAAAACAATGCTATCTAGCGCCATATATTTTAAAGTAAGTTTTAACTGTTTAAAAAATAAAATAACTTATATATGTACACTTTTTATTATATATTATATTTACTTACAAGTAATACATTATTGATTTGTAGTGATCATTGGATGTTGATGGGGCAACTTTAATCCTTCAAAGCTAATGAAAATCTATTGGTTTGATTCAAATTGGAGCCAGCAGCGTGATGACATCAATGAGTGGAAATTGTTGAAAATTATGGGACTTATAAGTCATTAATAATGTATAATTAAATAAAGTATAAAGTATTTATGTCAAACTAATCTCTATATAATTTTAGGTGTGTCAAATCAGCAAAGTTGTGAGAAGCAATGGATCGACCTCGTTCCACCAAAATGGCTACAGGTTTTGGTAGAGTCATTTTATACATTTGTTAAAACTACATATATTTTATTGTTTTTTATAAATAACAATTTTTAAAATGTTAAATTTAATTCAAAATGGTAGTGTGCTCAACAAGTTGGAAAGGTACCGGATGTGGGATATTATGTGATGAAATACATGCTTGAAATCCTTTAGGAAGAAGCATTGTGCGGGAATGGATAATGGCATGTGAACTTTAATATAATACATTTCTCTTTCTACTTTTAAAAATTCTAGCTTCCTAATTATTTAATAATTATCAACTTTGTAGATTGTTGAGGAGAGTTGGTGGATAGAGCTACACTCAACAAAGAAACTTGATCAAGTAAGAGACGTATGCCGACTTCATGTTGATGGTATGGTTACAAGTATGTAAAGTGACAAAATTGGGATCTTATTTTATAATGTTAACTTTGTATGTGATAATTGTAGTATCAAATTGTGAGATTTATTACTTTTATTACTTGTTTCATTATAAATATTAGATTCTACATATTTTGCTGTGTGGTTGTGGTGCAATAATTGAGCAGGTTTTGGTTGTGGTTGTGAGAAATTGAGCAGGTTGTGGTTGTGAGTAATTTGAGCAGATTTTGAGTATAAATGGACAAATAAATTATATATTAAAAAAAAAAACATACAACATCAGCTATTAAGTAATAGCCGATGTTGAACATATTATTTTTTTTAAAAAATAACGTTGTACAACGTCGGATAATAGCTGATGGGGAATATACCCCGGTACAGGCTCCCCATACCACTCCGGGCTCTCGTTTGGGTCGGGGTCAAATGTGGTTTGTCCCGGTTCACGGGTTCAAGTCAAACCTGCCTACGCTTGACCCGTATAAATAGGGTCTTAGGCCCTCCAAGTTAGGGGGTCCTCATCTTCCACTCCTCTCTTACAACAATGCTCTCACTTCTCTCTAAGACAAGAAAAGTAATTCTTAATAAAAGAACCCTTTGATCTACATCATTGATCCCTATCGTATCGGGGAATTATCCACATCAAATGGCGCCGTCCGTGGGGACCGTGACGAAGAGTGACGTTCCTACCATTAAAAAAAAAAAGTTTAGAGAGATTCTAGAATTATGAAGGGGAATCGAAACCCAGGTGCACAAGTTAATACGTCTAGTAACCGACCACCTCGCTACAATACTTGTTAGATTATTGTCTCTGTTTGTTGTTAGTTGATGGATCCAGGGGAGACAATTTCGCTTCAAGCGCAATCTAGGCGAAAGAAGGACCGTCTCAGCATGCAGATATTCCATTATTCATCAAACGCCATTTCCACCGGAAGCTCCATCGTCCAAGCCGTAATCCGATCAAGAGTAAAGGTATTTTACCAGGTTGTTTCTGCCATCACCGTTCATATTTGCTTCGTTGTCATCACCTCGGCCATCAGCTCCTGGCAGGGGGAAGAGAATCCGAGACTTAGATTCCCTTTGAGGCTAAAGAAACAGTGTGGTCCTAAAATGACTGCAGAAGAAGTTTATATGTAAATTAAGAAAGCTATTTCAGAGTCATTCACTTGGAAAAACGGGAAAAATAACTTCCCAGCAGGGCCCTAAACACCGTCCTTATTCTCATGCACAGAGTCATCATCTTCTTCGCTGATTCGCTGCCTTGGCCGTCCACAAGTAGACGAAGACATGGTGGAGTACGTAAGCAGAAGAAATACGTGGACAAACTTACAGAGTTTTAGGAGCAAACATTCTACCTGCATGTATACAATTTCTGCCAGTATAATAAAGCTGTGAAATGGAGTTCTTGAGCCAAGAATTCCATATCTTCACCTCGCCACCATATGTTACTTCATCATCATCGACGAAATTAAAATAAAAAATCCCAGAAAAAGTGGAGATCTTCTTCCTTAGAGGAATATACAGAAGTCGCCCGAGCCACTTCATTCCCTCCCCCAATTCGCTGGTTATCGCCACCGTCTGCAATATCCCGTCTTCATCATCAGACCTCTCATTCACCATGTTTCGTCACCACCATCATCAGCTTCATCTAAGGCCTCGCCTCAACATCGCCAGAATGGATGGCATGCGAGGGGATGCTAGGATGGCTTTGAACTGGGAAAAGACAGAGGTCAGGTGATGCATGCAACGTGATAGGTGGGGGTGGCGGTGAACTTTGAAAGAAAAGCAAGGAAAATTAAAGATGATGGGTAGTGCAATGCAATTTGATTGGGGGTGAGTGGTGGTGGAGTAAAGTAAATGACAGGAAAATAGAAATTAAAAATTGCATGCACTCTATGGTGGCTGAGGGGTGGTGGAACGCAGAAATCGATCGAGGTAGTGGAAGGAAAGAGAAAAGACAATAGAGGTTAGATTTTGCAAAGCTCGGTCTCGACTCGGTCGGACTGCAGTCCGGTCATAGACCCCGGCTTGGTTCTGGTCTCAAATAGTCAGTACATTACCACTCGAGCCTCGTAAATTTCCCGACCGCACCGTGTCTCAGTTGCCGCGTCAAGGAGTTGTTAACCGGGCATTATTCACTTTTGGTCTCCATATCAAAATGATCATTCCTTCCCCAAGTTAACTACAGGGCCTTTAGAGCTTCAAAGTTCCCGAGCATCACGACCGCCACCAACCGATCTACTGCTCAGTGTCTTGCGTTGCCCGGTCAGATTAGTTTTTGGGATTTCCATGCACCCCAGTGACGGTCGGCGGACCACCGAGCTCCGGTAGTCGTCTCCTGACCTACAGCTCGCCTTTTATCGCCGGTGTACGGGGTGTGTATTGAGCCGAGCCGCCTCCATGATCGGTTTCCCTGACCCCCTTCGAAGTGATGACCGGGATCAGTACCCTCGCCGTTCTCGATCTAAAAAAAAAAAAGGCGGGCATCCCGACCGCTTCCTAGCTGCTAGCCGGGATCATCGCTGAACACTGTGCTTCCTTCGCTTCCCGGACGACGTGCTGGTTCTCCCAGGCTGATGATCACACCAGGAGATGTCAATATTTGTTGATGAGATTGGGTGACCGGAAAAATTTCAGGTACGACCTCACCAGATCAAGTCGTCCAAGTGTGGGGGCTTTTTTGACTGCATAATATGCAAAAATCGCGCACAATTAAAGTACCAAAATGTGTTCCACTTTTTTTTTTGACAACAATATGCAAAATCTATTCCCATTTGGTTTTTGGTGGTATTCTCAGCCGATTTGGTTGTTTTTTGTTAAATACGTGAAACGCAACTGGTACTTGCGTTTGTATGTATTCAAACGTAAAACGCAACTACCAGTTGCGTTTTCGCAAACGTATCTTGATACGCATAAAACGCAATTGGGTCTTGCGTTTTACGTATATACGTAAAACGCAACTCCCAATTGCGTTTTTACCTGGTCGTTCGGCGTTTCCCGTGGAGGTCGAGTTTGCAGAACCAGGACAAAGGACTCAGGTGAACACAGGGATTTGAACCCCGGTTGTGAACGAGAAGCTTGTTTTTCCCATGGGTTAACGATGTGGCGGACCTGCCTTACCGGAGCGCGGCGTGGTTTAACGTGTTCAACGAGGCGGGTCGACCAACAGCCGGAACTTTCTCGGGCGGGAGTTTGAGAACCAGAGACCAAAGGGACTCAGGGTGAAGCACAGGGATTTGAACCGGTTTGGAACGAGAAGCGTTGTTTTCCATGTTAACGATGTGGCGGGACCTGCCTTACCGGAGCGTGGAGGTTTAACGTGTTCAACGAGCGGAGTCGACCAACAGCCGGAAACTTTCTCAGGCGGGTCTGCGTTTTTGAGGCAATACGGTATTGCGGACAGTATTGCCTCAAAAACGCAAGTGGACTTGCGTTTACGTATATGAATACGTAAACGCAACTCCCACTTGTGTTTTCCAGATATACAAGAAAAATACCAAATACACCAAAAACGCAAGTGGGAATAGAGTTTTGCATATTTGTGTCAACAAAAAAAGTGGAACACATTTTGGCTAATTGTGCACGATTTTTGCATATTATAGTCAAAAACCCCCAAGTTGGTTGCTCAGTCACTGACCCCGAACAGATGATCGGATCGGAGCCCGTCCTCCCGAGCAAGTAAAAACGCACCGGGGACCATCTCTGGACTTTGTGTTTAAATGCTGCGTTGGTCGGTAGTCTTGCGGGTGTAAATTTCCCGTGTAAAGTATCCTATGACTGTCATAGGATCGGGCAGATTTAGTCAGATATGGCTGCGCGTATCTTTGGACCTCTCAAAACCGGTGGCTGTGAAGTGTGAGCGCAGCAGCGGCAGTTTCCCAATCATTTGGTAAGGCGTGAAAATCTTTTCTGGTCAGCAAATCCATCTCTACTTAGAGCGGTTCAGATCCGCGATTAACACCGCGACGAGCCCGGACGGCCTCGGCGAAAATTTTTTGATGCATCCTGATCCAAACTGTGTGCAATGGTGCGTACTAGCGTTTCCCTGAGCGTATTTCCCGCACGAGATAGATAGAGATGATCAACTTCCTACGATGTTTTCCTAATCTATGTCGCGCCAAGCTGTTAAAGCCACACCCGAGCATCATATCACTAAGCAGTCAACGAACCATCACTGCAATGAATCCAATTGCAAATTAAAATTCATGTTCATGCATACCCTTGTGGTGACACCTGCCCCTGTGTAAATGCATATGCATTTTATCCTGTAATTGATCCTGGATGAGGTGGCAAGCAAAGGGACATGGAGTTAATGATGGTGTCCCTGGCACATGCTTTGTACAATCATTATTCTATGTGTGTAAAATTGTACTTAGAATAGTGCTAACAAATGTATAGTTAGATTATAATTTGTATTAGTCATAGCCTTAGAAAATGTAACAGCAAAATATATGTATATTAAGTCCGGTTAGGTTGGTATTTCCACACGGGCACCTAAAGTCCGGTTAGATTGGCCTTGCCATCACCGCATGAGTTCGGGTCCATCCCGACACGGTCGGTAGACTACGAAGCCCTACGAGGACAGGCTTAAGCCCGGTCCGTCCCGGCACGGTCGTTAGGCTAAGAAGCCCTACGAGGGTAGGCATAAGCCCCGGGTTCGTTCCGGCACGGTCGGTAGACCAAGAAGCCTTACGAGGGTAGGCATAAGCCCGGGTCCGTCCTGGCACGGTCATTAGGCTAAGAAGCCCTCGAGGGTAGGCATAAGCCCGGGTCCGTCCCGGCACGTCGTAGACCAAGAAGCCCTACGAGGGTAGGCATAAGCCCGGCCGTCCGGTCGGTAGACCAAGAAGCCCTACGAGGGTAGCGTAAGCCGGGTCCGTCCAGGCACGGTCGGTAGACCAAGAAGCCCTACGAGGGTAGGCATAAGTCCGGGTCGTCCTGGCACGGTCGGTAGGCCACGAAGCCTACGAGAATAGGCTAAGTTCGGTCCGTCCCGGCACGGTCAGTAGGCACGAAGCCCTACAAGAGTAGGCTAAGTCTGGGTCCGTCCCGGTCTTGTTAAGTTGGGTATAGCCGTCAGCTTTAGACGACAGCTCTTGACGAGGGACTGGGTCCGTCCCGACCTTGATGTAAAGTTTGGGTATATACTGGGAGCTTAAGATCAAAGTAACCTTCCCGGTCTCGCTATTGTTAGACCTTCGGGTCTCGTGGGTCGCTTCACGCGTAGATCCGACCTTCAGGTCGTACCTAACAACCCGGTTGGTAAACCGGTAAAGCCGACCTCTAGATCGCAGCTAACCTGATCTCCCGATCTTAGTTAGCTTCTTGGTCGCTCGATCGGTAGAGATTCGACCTCGGAGAATCGTGTTGCAAAACGACCCCTAAGTCGGACAACCCCCCTTTTTTTTAGTCCACCAGACTGCGTTTAGCATTGTGCTCTTTTTTCCTTAGCTAAAATTTTTTCCACTAGGTTTTTATTAGCTTAAGTTTTTTAACGAGGCAACCGGCGTAAGTCACGGACCGGTATAATCAGTTTTTCAGCCCGAACCCCTTCCTCGCTAGCTTCATCGTCAGGGGCACGGACTAGAGAGGGCTTATGGATGGGGAATATACCCCGGGGTACAGGCTCCTCGTACGCTCGTGCTCTCGTTTGGGTCGGGGTCAAATGGTTTGGTCGCCCGTTCACGGGTCAAGGTCACAACCTGCCTACGCTTGACCTTATAAATAGGGTCTTAGCCCTCCAGAGTTAGGGGGTCCCTTCATCTTCCACTCTCTCTCTACAACAATGTTCTTCACTTCTCTCTAAGACAAAAAAATAATTCTTAATAAAAGAACCCCTTTTGATCTACATCATTGATCCCTATCGTATCGGGGAATTATCCACATCAATAGCATTTAGCCGACGTTTGTAAGTATTTTTTTTTTAAATACTGTACAACGTCGGCTAAATGCCTATTAGCCGACGTTGTAAGTATTTTTTTTTAAAAATAAAATACTTACAACGTCGGCTAATAGCATTTAGTCGACGTTGTAAGTATTTTTTTTTAAAAAAATAAAATACTTACAACGTCGGCTAAATGCTATTAGCCGACGTTGTAAGTGTTATTTATTAAATTATAAAAAATTTATAACGTTGGCTATATAAATAGCCGACGTTATAGAGAATATATACAACGTCGCCCAGAACAACATCAGAAAACAGCCGACGTTAAAAGGTATGTTTAGCCGACGTTAAAAGCCTGCTGTGTAGTAGTGTATGGTTATGCGCATATTTATTTGGAAACATCCCTAAGGTTGGACCAAGAATAAACGTAGGGTTTATTCATAAAGAACCTGAGTTGAGAATCAAAATGCATGTGATGCATAGATGATATTACTCACACTTTAATTTAGAGGACATACCCCTATGATTCATGATTTTTGATCTTCAATAAAGGTTGTGCCAATAGTTGCACAATGGAGAATTGTAACATTTTCCATTAATGTTGTACAAATCAAGTGGTGTGAGTTTATTAGGCAAAATTTAGCATTTCGGCATAATTGGTTTTTGATAACTAATTATAATCAAGAATGAATATAAGGTTTATTCATTAAAGTTTTATACCACATAAGATACTTAGAGAAGAAGTTACATTGTAATCATAAGTAGATACTACTCTGAATTAAGAGGAACTATCTCTATGGTTCATGTTTTTTGCATCTTTGAGTTAATACTTGCACCAAGTAGGAGAATGCAACATTTTCCATTATGCCATCATTAAGTGGTGCAAGTTAATAGGCTATTTATGACCATAATGTTGTGGTTTGAAACGGAAGTAACGGTTTCCGTTACTTAACCTATAATGATGGCACGTAGGTTATATATATGTTTTGATCCTCCCACTGCTCCTGTGACTTGAGTGACTACACCATCTAGTTGAATAGGAGATAAAGTAGTAGACAAAAAGCAGTTTTTTAGTGTTCATCAATCAACGCAGTGAAGGTATTAACTATGGCTGGAGGTATGCTTGACCCTATGCTTCGCTATTGAGGTTAGATTATATGAAACATGTCTGTTTCTTTTGTATATTTCTAACAGGCAAGTCCCGGGAAGAAGCGTGGCCAAGGTGTTTGGTGAAATGCCTCTCTAAAGTTAGTCCTGTGTTGCACTACCTCTTGTCGGCAAATTATTGTGTGGACCATGATCCACATTGTGTTGTATGGACCATAAAAGAAAGTACATTTCTAATGTACTAAAAGTACACTACTTGTATACTGAATGTACATTGTAAAAAATAATATACTTTTAGTATTTAAATAATGTACTTTTCCTGAAAACAAAGTAAATTTTAATATATTAAAAATACATTATTTATGTACATTATTTATGTACTAAATGTATATTATTTTATAGTATATAAAATAATATGACTTACACAACTTGTATGAATCATGATCCACACAATAATGATTGGTGTTGTGTGCCTTTGAACGATGAAACCCAATCACATTTTCAATCTCCTCCGCACCTAACTTGAGACCGCCTATATATTGTTGGAAAATGACACTTTTTCCCCCTCAGTTATATACTTATAAGTTATAACACTTTTCCCCTTCAATTATTCAAGTGGTTGTTTTTCCCCCTGAAATGTTAAATGGACATATTTACCTTTAAAATAAATATTTCATTACTTTTCTTCTCCAACAAATTATTACCATAATTTGGTTCAAACCAAACATACACTAAGCAGCCAAACCAAAGCGATATTTAGAGTTTATAAAATTGCGAACCGGAACGGCCAGTTCATGCCCGAACTGAAAAAATAAAATACATTTATTGTTGAATTTAGACTATTTTAAAATAAAAAATAAAATTTTAAAATAAAGACGGTTCAAAATCGTAAATCGGATCCGGAACCGCCGGTTCACGGTTCATGATCCAATTTTTTTGATTCATAATTTTAATAAATTGAAATCTAAACATTGGGTTCTAGATCTGAATCATAACCGAAAACTTTTAATTCGATTGCTATATTGTCTTGTTCAGTTCGGTTTTAATTCGATTGCTATATTATCTTGTTTAGTTCGAACCGAACCTTGGTCATCCCTACATATACGCAATAATTTGTTGGGGAAGTAAAATAAATAAAATGTTTACTTTAAGGGTAGAAATGCCAATTTAAAATATCAGGGGAAAAATCACCACTTTTAAAATAATTGATAGGGCTAATATGCTTACATAAATAATTGAGAGGGAAAAAATGCTATAAGTATATAACTGAGGAGGAAAAAGTGCCATTTTCCCCATATTGTTATTATGTTATTAAAAATTTAGAGGATGTTAATGTTATGCAATTCATAAAATTTCAAATAAGATAGTACATATAATATTATTAAAATTCTTCGTTACACATTCTTTAAAAAGTGGTTTTTTTCCCAACTGTTGCGAGAATCATGCTTTAGTTGGAAGGAATGAATTAGAAGGTAAATGAATTGTAATTATTCTGCAAATAATAATAATAATAATAATAATAAAAAGTGGAAATAAAATAAGAATTTAATTGAGTTTAGTTAGTAGGAGTGAATTGAAAGAATAAGACTAAAATGCTAATAATAATCATCAAGGTTAATGTTGTATTTTTTTTTTCCTTTCCACCCACTACCGAATTAAAATTTATAGGGAGACCTATGAATTTTGTTAAATTCGTGACTCTTAAACCCAATTGGTGTAAATAAAGAATAAAATAAATGCAGAAAAATAAAAGAATATGTAGTTTGGAGAACTTCTCCTAAATGATCACCAAAATTACAAAACATAGAACAGATTTATTCATATAACTATGGTCTAATCTTTCATATCAACTCAATCTCACTAGACAAATATTTGAATGCCTTTCAAATAGACCTTCACGTCACATTTATATAGAGAGGAATATCATATCTCAATAATATTAAGACCAAAATTAACAAATTATTCTTTTAATTAAACTATGATAATTTTGACAAATAATTAACCAAAACTACATGTATTATTATACACTTACAAATTTTCAACTCTACAAATGGAGTTATTTAATTTCCTCCAACAAAACAATATAATTGTGCTCCACCTAGTTTAATTACAACTAGTAATAGTAATAATTATTTAGGTCATGTACATTTCCTTTTGGGCATAGTGAACCGGAGACACTATTTCAATGATGTTGCCAGATAAATGAGTGTGATCAAATAAAACACAAACAAAAATATTATATATAAATATATATATATATATAATAAATTCACCTTCTTCATACACTTCCCTCTTCTATTCTCTTTTACAAATACACCAACAGAATTATCAACATTTTCACCAATCTTTAATAAAAACACACCCAATAAAAATAAAACATCACAAAATACACCACAAACCACAAAATACACCACAACTCAAAAAATACACCACCACCCCCAATGTTTATAACTTAAAATAGTTAAAAAAGCTATAAGTTTTAAATAAGCTTCTGTCAAATAGAGTCATAACTTCATTTATAATTACTATTAATTATTACGGAGTATTAGATATAAATTTCACTTATCTATCAATTCATATCATTTACTCAATTACCTATCAATATACATCTACCACCACCTACATACTCTATCATCGTCTATATCTACTTATCTTAGCATCACCACTATTATTCAACGATATATATATTCATCACTATAATACATATAATATTTTGGCCCTGTTTGGTAAAATAGTTAACTTATTAGTCATTTTGACTTATTTGACAACTATTAATTGTTTGACTTGGTTAAAAGCTCAATATAAGTGTTTGGTTAATTAGATTTTCGTAACTTCAAAATGCTAAAATTCAAGAAGCTGATCAAATCAACTTTTTCAATTAGTTTACTGAGAAAAGAAATTATACCAAACAAACTATTAGCTAACGGCTAATTTACCAAACATTTTTCTACAATCAGCTTAATGTTATCAACTAGTTATACCCTCTAATTAACTCAATCAACTAACAGCTAACAACCATTTACCAAATAGGACCATTATGTTATTAGGAATCACAATAAGTACATATTTGATTATTTAGCTATTTCAAATTTGAATCAGAATATATATAGAATTATCCGAACATGAATAAATATTATATGTATCCATTCCAAATGTTTGACACTACTCATATATTACTCGAAATCACATTGAAACATATTTAATGCACACGCATGTTTATACAAACACAATCGAGTATAGGACACGAGAATTTCACTATTACGTACGCGTTTAAACTCGACTATCAACTATCCAAACACATCTTATTAGAGTGCAAGAGTTAGATAATCAATATTATTTTATGTATTGTCATCCATGAATATTATTTTACCCAAGAGGGCAGACCTTTAAAAAAAAAATAGAGTAAATGAGAATACAAAATTTAAGAAAGGATGCTAGAGAGCTTTATAGGGTAAAATTTTTTTAAGAATTAGAAAGATTTATGCTGTCACTAGTAGAGAATTAACGATTTTCCTATGTTGTGAATGGCAATATGTATATATTGTACAAGTGATGCAATGTTATAAATTTACGCGGTAAAATTGACAATATACACAATGAATTTTTTTCACTCTTGGTCTGTGTTCGTACATAAATTCTTGAAATTAAAATGTTATAGCTTATAGTGCATTTAATTGCTAATTTCCAATGCCTTTTATTCGAACAACTTATTGCTGTGTTCTGTCTGGTGGTGGTGTTTAGAATGTGCAAAAAGGGATCACAGATGGAAGCTACTTCATATCAGAGCCAGGTTTCGATCCTGGGACCTGTGGTTATGGGCCCACCAAAGCTTCCGCTGCGCCACTCTGATTGTTGAGTATTTTAATGATTTTCTTATTCCTCTAAAAACCAAAACCAATTGTCGCAATGGAGAATTTTTTGCTGATAATACCCGTTAATGTTCATTGAAGTCAACCATTTTCCTCGCATTAATAGTATCATTAGATGATGTTAAAATGTTTGAGTGGTCAAATTTGGGAGTTTTTTCTTATAGTCAAATTAAATTTTATTCGCACCGGGCCAGTCCAATTAAGATGCAAAGTGTTGGCCAGATTGATTTTCCATATAAGAGGGAATTCGAACTCCAAATCTCTCTTAATGAACAAACAAGAATGCACGGCCACTCACCCAACTAAGCTGATTTGAGATTTTTTGTTTTTGTTTACTATATTTAGTGTTGGGGGAAAATGTAACATTTTCCATTTTATGAGGGTAATTTCATGAACTATCATTTTGACTTTTGGCACCTCTATATTAAGTTTCAAAGATCGTGAATCGAAGTTAAAAGTTTAAGAGAATGTGAAAATAAATTTAGTCCTAACATTTGATGGAATAATTAAAACATATTCCTATATTTAATTTCGGGAAAATCAACGATTTGGTCCCTCAATTGTTAGCGAAAATATCAATGTAGTCCCTTAATCGCGAAATCATCGATTTAGTCCCTGGAAATACTGTTTTTAGTTGATTTGGCCCCTCCGACCGTAGCCCGTTGAAAATCCGGCGACTGCTCCGATTTGGCATGGGTAAATTTGTCATTTCGTTCTAAAATGAACAAAAAAGGGTTTCGACGGAAAAAACAGTTTACTCTTGACGCCCTGCGGTTCACAAAGTTTCCGGTGGAGGGAGGTTGAGATCGAGATCTAAATTAGGGTCGTCTTTGTTAGGTTTGAGATCGCGGTTGGTTTCGACCAACGGAGGAGGAGTCGGACTCGCTCCTGAGCAACGCCGCTTCCAGTGTTGTCGGCACGCCGTCGTGAAAATTGGAGACGAGAATCGGGGGGTTGAGGGAATCGAAATTGCGCCAGCACGCGCGATGGCGTTGAAATAGAACACATGGCTGGCCGGATGCACGACAGTGGCGGGCGGGCAGGTACCCACTCACGACGACCGGCGCGACGCAGAGGTGACGGCTCTGGTACGGAAGGTTCACCGCAGAGAATCCGCCGCCGACGTTGAGATCCAACAACGACGACGAGTTAACCAACATGGCCGGCGAGAACCGCCCGCCGTCGCGGCTGGACGACTCCACGGTGCTACTCTGGCTGGACTGTGGTGGTTGCTATTCCTCCTTCATCCTCCTCCCACCGTCCTTCTCGCACGCATTCCGTTTCATATCAAACCGCGCGCAGAAATCAAGCGGAATCCGCTCCTCCGCCAACGGAAAATTCGTTTTCGCCTTGGGGCCGCGGAACTCCGGCGCGGCATTATCGTAAGCTCTAGCGCCTCCTCCGCCGTATCAAACGTCCCGAGCCAAACGCGGCTTTTCTTCTCGGGATTTCTGATCTCCGCCGCGTACCTCCCCCACGGCCTCTTCATCACTCCCCTGTAATGCACCTGCTCTTTCCGCACTCCATTGACGTTGCAGTCCACCGCCGGAACAGCCACCGCCGCCCCCTTATTAAATAGGGCAAAAAGAATAACACCAAAATGCGAAATGACAAATTTACCCATGCCAAATCGGAGCAGTCGCCGGATTTTCAACGGGCTACGGTCGGAGGGGCCAAATCAACTAAAAACAGTTATTTCCAGGGACTAAATCGATGATTTCGCGATTAAGGGACTACATTGATATTTCGCTAACAATTGAGGGACCAAATCGTTGATTTTCCCTTTAATTTCATTTAATGAACTTAACCATGAAAGAAAAAGCAATAGAAGAATGATTTTCTTTTCTATTAATTACCTTTGTAAAAATAGAGAAGGTGTATGAACGGAACATTTTATTGAGACAACAATGATTGTGATATTTATTGTAAATTAGTTATTACAGGCGCATTGTGTGAATAGTCTGATGTTCAATGTATATTTTTAAATTAGTATTTCATAATTTATAAAGTATCATTAAGTATCATGACATATATCAATGCAAGATTATCAAAATTTTCATAAGAGTAAATGTTGCAAGAATGCATAACTATGACATGTGGTAGAAATGTTGAATTAACTGGTGTAATAACAATTTTAGAGGGAATCATCACCCTCACTGGATAGTACCCTAAGCATAATTTTTGCAACACAAACCCCTATTAATTAGTGTGGTACATGCTTCCTCTTGATGATTGTAGAAATAGAGAAGGTAAGTGTTGAATAGAATATATTATTGAAACAAAGATTACAAGATACTTATAAGATTTTGTGTCAAGCACATTGTGCTCAGATAACACCTCTATGGCCTTCTCTCAAGCGGAACCACAAAAGTGTCATCTGAGCACAAGGTGTTTTGGCAATACAATGATATTTAGAAAAAGTAAATGATATAATAGATGGTAAAATAGAAAAAAAAAATACTAAATCAAAATAATATGAACCATTCATTTCAATCAACAATTACATCAATATTTGTTAGTACCCGTTAGAAGCCTAATGGCTCTTATTAGGTTTGTATAGATTGTAGAAATGGAGAAGGGGGTGTTGAATAGAATATCTTATTGAAACAAAAATTACAAGATATTTATAAGGTTTTGTATCAAGCATCTTGTGCTCTGATGACACCTTTGTGACTCCCCCGAGGGATATTTATAAGGTTTTGTAATACAAATATTAAATTTGTGACTTTCTTTTTGAATTTAGGGACAATTATGCTATTGTGACTAAGTGAAGGGTTTATTTGACTATTTGTTCACAAGAAATGCAAAGAGTACAAGAGAAGAAGAAGAAAGTACAAGCTTGCAATGCAAAGTTCAAACCAACATTTTTTAGGACATGAGAATTCCGTTAGATTTTCGCCTCCATACAGCCCTATTTCTGTCGCGCTCTAAAACCCCTCCGGCAGAAATCTAGGCTTGCCGGCGACGGCGACCCTGACAACAGTTAACCGAAAATGAAGGAGAGAAGAAGCTAATAGCCCTAGGTTTCGAAGGCTCGGCCAATAAAATCGGCGTCGGAGTGGTGGCGCTCGACGGCTCGATCCTCTCCAATCCCCGCCATACTTACATCACTCCGCCGGGACAAGGCTTCCTCCCCCGCGAAACTGCCCAGCACCACCTCCACCACGTCCTCCCTCTCATCATATCCGCCTTACATTCCGCCGGGATAACCCCAAAAGACGTCGACTGCCTTTGCTACACTAAAGGCCCGGGCATGGGCGCACCCTTACAGGTCTCCGCCGTGGTCGTTCGCGTCCTCTCCCAGCTCTGGAAGAAGCCAATCGTCGCGGTGAATCATTGCGTCGCGCATATTGAGATGGGCCGGTCGTGACCGGCGCCGTTGACCCGGTTGTGTTGTACGTCAGCGGAGGGAATACTCAGGTCATAGCTTATAGCGAAGGGAGGTACCGAATTTTCGGGAGACCATTGATATCGCTGTTGGGAATTGCTTGGACCGTTTGCTAGGGTTCTCAAATTGTCCAACGATCCAAGCCCTGGATACAACATTGAACAGGTGACATTAGCTAGAAATTATACTGCTATTATTTCTGATTTGATTCAAGTTATATATGCCTCCATTTTCGTTTAGTCCGATTAAAGTTTTCTGCTTGAGGAAGAATATCGATCAGTGCATATATTACTGCTAAATGATAAATTGAATGATCTGATGAGGCCTATAACCAGTTCCATTTCCAGTTCACTAAAGAAGCCTAGCTAAGTAGCTAGTGTTGAAATTTTCGAATTTAGCTGTTAACTTTCATTCTCTGAATATAGACTTCAGAAAGCAAAACACATGCAAAATAGCAGTTTAAATCCAAGAAACTGTTTTTAGCAGTTTAGCCTTCGCGGAAATGCAAAAAACAGTATCATACTAGGGGCTATTGTGTGTATACAAGGCCAAAAGGCCTTCAAAGTTTCTCGTTTACCTTTGGTAAACAATTTTTCATGTCAAGACTCAAGAAGAATCCAATGCTCCTTTTTATGTGTCCAATTTGGTTAGTAAGCGCTGACTCGAGTGGTATAGAACTCAGTTTTTCTTTTTATTTAGTGTTAAGGGATAAAATCCGTATCGAAGAAAAGAAGAACTAAATAGGGAACATGGCTGATTCGTTTTTTCCTTCAGCTTGCTAAGAAAGGAGAAAAGTTTATTGAACTTCCATATGTAGTAAAAGGGATGGATGTTTCATTCAGTGGAATCTTAAGCTATATTGAAGCCACCACCGAAGAGATGCTCAAAAATAACGAGTGCTCCCCTGCAGATCTTTGCTACTCTTTACAGGTGGTTAGTTTTGAAACGTGTACTAGTTTTGATTTGTATTTTCATATAACACCTAATACATATAACTCTCTACTGAAAACTAAAGCAAACTGCTCGATACTTGATGTGCTTAATGCTTATGAGTTATGCCCTGTTATTCTTTTAGGAAACTTTGTTTGCAATGCTTGTGGAGATCACTGAAAGGGCTATGGCACATTGTGATAAGAAAGATGTATTGATTGTTGGCGGCGTGGGATGCAATGAACGATTGCAAGAGATGATGAAAACCATGTGCTCCGAGAGGGTGGCAAATTGTATGCGAACTGAGACAGGTACTGCATTGACAACGGAGCAGATGATTGCGTATACCGGCCTCCTAGCTTATGCTCACGAAGCATCGACTCCAATGGAAGAATCTACATTTACGCAGAGATTTAGAACTGATGAAGTTGCTAGCAATCTGGAGGGAGAAGGAATCGAGTAATGCCTCCGTGGTACTGTGGGGAGCATATAACTGGCCACTTGAATGTTTCTGGTTCCCACAAAGTTTTGTCTATATGCATCACTGATGATAATGGATTAATGCTACTAAATTCTTGAAATATAAAAGTTTATAGCTCTATAGTGCCATAATGCTTATTTCCAATGCTTTATTCCGAACACTATTTCTGTGTCGTCTGGGTGGGTGGGTGTTTAGAATGGCATAAACGGATTCAGAGAGAAGCCACTCCATATCAGAGCAGTTTCATCCGGACCTGGGTTATGGCCACCACGCTTCCGCAGCGCACTCTGATTTTGAATTACTTTAACGATTTATTTTTCTGGTATACCTAAAACCCAAAAAGGTGTCGCAATAGGAATCTTTGCTATAATTCCCTTTTTTTTTTTTTTTTTACATGAGGATACCCAAAACAAACACTACGATGACCAAACACCCGTAGTCCTTGGGATGCGGTCTTAGCGACCGTTCACCTAAGCTTATCAAGCCGAACTACATCCGTTGCTGCTGACGTGTATCAGTTAGAATGCAGAGACCCGACGGATGTGAATAGAATAT
>VALG01017264.1:0-84904 GCA_009835305.1 Ipomoea purpurea
GCAAATATATTGTTCAGCGAGAGATGCTGGTAACCCGCGCTCTCCAACACCGCTTAAAATACAATAATAATAGATACTTAAGCGGTGGGAATTTGAACACCCTTAAATTAAACTTTAAACTTATGAAGTAAATTAAAATGCAAACTACTATTAATTCCAAACACGAGCAATACAAATACTTGATATAACATGATAGGATGTACGGTGCTATATTCCTACGAAATCTAAGCGTGCTTTAGAGAATAGAGATCAAACAGCCAGAAGTGCGACAGAGGCTCAGAGCAAACTAACTAAATGCAGGAGTATATCTATATCAAGCAATAGCAATATCATAGCAAGGGCTACGCACTGGCATTTGCTCAACGCTAACAATATCAAGCTAAAGGTCTTACGACGAAAAGCCAAGCTTAGAAAACAGGTAAAATCATAACCGCTATCAGCTGAAGCTCCACACACACTGTTCCTGAGAAAACTAGGTCGGCACATCTGCTCAAACAAGCATCATTCATCAGCGAATAATTTGAACAACCACACACTCTCACTCGCTCATCTTATAAAATAATAAGACTATTGTTGTGCCGTACAGGACCTTAATAAATCGGATGCCATACCATTTATAGAATAGGGAAGGTTAAATATAAGATACTCTGACACGGCCTGTCACGAGACTCCTAATTTAAATCCAAGCGAGCAATCATACCAAATGTGACTTAACAGACGTTCTAAGCATAATCAGGAGAGGGGTCGATAGCAATCATACCGAGGCCGATCATTTGAAGACATCCTAAGAATGCAATAAAGGACATAGACGGAGAGCTCATCTAGCGTTTTGATCGGCCAAGAACGAAACAATGATGACCAGCAAGCCAAGAGAGTGGTCATCTGCCAGCAAAGCCCATGAGGGAAGCAAGGTTGTGACGTAACCGCAGACATAAAAGCGTAACCAATCCGATAGCATATGCCTCATCATACACAGACCATTCAGCGGGGCAACCTTAATACCAAGTTCCAACCACTGGTACAGCTATTCCACCCATACCCAAGCCAAGCATCCACCATCTCGTCCCAGGTCCTGTTGATTCAGGGGGAATAAATCGTCCAAACCACTATACTGTGAGTGATCCATCACATCCTACACAGAGCATCCGTTCCCCTATATTGAGGGTTACCTTTACTCGCATCACTAATAATGGCGCCACACTGGGACATCACAAAAACCACCCTTAATTGCATAACTAGCACTCACCCAATGTATATGAATCATTACAACAAGATGGTGCCTAGGAGACCGGGTACCACGTTTCAAGGAGTCCTCGGATGATCCCAGGGACGCAGAAATCCTATGTACAAATAGGAGAACGCATATAGGCCTAGAGAGGACTTACGTGGGACAGCCACATATTTTCCAACGGTAGCCGGTGGATGGGCTGGGAGCTACCGTTGCGGTAGTTCAACAGCACAGAATTGCTAGGAGGGCGATCGGGTTTAGCAGACGTCAGGACGGGGAATGTCGTGCCTGTATACTGCTTATACAATGGACGCGAGTGCCGCGTGAATAGTGGTGCCAACCGGGCCAGAACAAGAATATTATTGTTTTAAGAACTCAAGGGTTCAACAGTATCGATTGGACGTCGTCTCATATCACCTCATCTACCACTAGTACTCCGTTGTCATCACTTTCTGCGCAAGCTGCGTGGGACGACTAGCTGGACAGGAATACACCATTATGTCTTAAGACCCACACATTTTAACAACCACGAAATTCAACGACTCACCGATCTACGAAACATTACAAGGACTATACAACCACGAGCACAACGGCAAACATAAACCATAATACAATCAAAGCTATTTCTAAACATAATCAACGGGCCAAACAATGGCGATTTCCACCCGCAGCTAATGGCCAAGATCACAGCTCACTACACCTAGGGTTCTAATCGTTTTTTATATCAACAAGACTACTTCGCCTCTAATTTAGAGTTCGGTAAACTAATATTATGAGCATCCAAGCATCAACACACAATATATAGAACGAGCAACCATAATTATCAATGAATCAATTAATCCATAAAGACATCATATATCAAGAATCCAATTAATCATCCAGAACATCTTATCAGAAACTCCGATATCAACGATATAAGATTATGGAATCATTATATCAACATCAATACTATCACCCAGAACTGCGCCATTCAAAGTCATGGACTAAGGGATAATCATATACTGAAAAATAGTTGTTGTTGAGACAGTGGGGTTCGTTTAGCTTAAATTAATTCCTTGGCTCTGAACGGATTTTTATTAGAAGCTTTCTTGATTTATTGATTACTCTAGGACAATTCTTGGAGCTGCCTGGGGTAAATTATTGGTGTGGGGGGTCTAATGCTTCTAATGCGTTTTATGTTATGGGGTCTAATTTCCTAGGTTAGATGTTGGGCTTTAGGGATGGGGGTCCATCGGATCATGGTGGGCTTTAATGCTAAATAATCATTGTTATTTTTTCCTCTCTCTTTTTGGGTAACGATTATTAATTAATGTCGGGATTGGAGGGCTGTCGTAACACGGGGTGTTAATAAGGTACGTGAATTGGGGGATAACGCTGTGTCTGACTGTATCATGTCGCCGTGTATGTACTAGTGTATATTGAATTGTGGGCTTGTTGTTGGTATTGTTGGTGGGAGGCGACGTCCAGGAGGGAAAGATGTTGGGACTACTCGAGTAAGGCGGTCCTGGAGGTATTGGCTTGGCATGAAGGTAAGCAGGTTGGGTAGAGTAGCCATAAGGTTGGAACAGGGCTAAGGAAGGACGTATCAACTCGTATGGGTGATGTCCGAGGTGCTTGTGTAGCCGTTGTGGTGAGTTCCTTTTCTTGTGACGAGTGTGTAGTCACAAGGCAGTGTGCTTGTCATGGGTGATTTATTCTTTGTGTTGTGGTTAACTTTGTGGTTTGGGATAGATTGGTGTTATCTCCCCTTTGATGAACTGGGCTTGAGGTAACACATACGAGAAGGTAAAAAGTTAAGGGTACGTTTTGGAAGATGTGTATAGACGAACATGGACTCTTGTGTTGGTCCTGTTGATCTTGGCTTTTGATTATATCTATGTATTCCGTTTTGAAATGTTTTAAATGACTTAATTATCTACTGATATAAGTATCTCATCTAGAAGGTATTGGTGGGTTTACGCATCTATCGCTGCGCGTCGTCCAAAATATACTTAAACGATCTTTGGGGGATATCCTTTCGGATGTTTAGACGAGCGCTTTGAGTGAATAGGTGCGTTTGAGTTAGCTAGCGCATAGTAGAAAGCTTGTTGTTTTAGATATAAAGTTTTGTTAGTTTTGTCGTTTGAGATAGTGTTAGTAGTTCAGTAATTGGTTTGATTTAATATTGTGTGTTAAGGTAAGTATGGAGAGTTTTGGGATTAATGTTGGATTGTTATGTGTTTGGGGATGTTGGACTCACTTGTGAGTTTTGTTGTATGTTATATCAAGGTCGATTGGGGCCCATTCTAGATGGTGTTGGGGAGGAGAAAGTGCGGAAGAAGGGGGTGTTATAAAGTGGGATAGATCGGATGGGGGGACCGGAATATCGGCAAACTGTCACTATTTTATCCACGGTCGGTTCACTCGTTTTGTGGATCTGTTTCCAGAGCCGTGGGTGGCGTAAGATAATGTTTGTTAAATCTGCATGTGTTGTCGGGCGGGGTGGCTTTTATTTGGCACGGCCGACTTGGCTTGTCTGCAGCGGGCGTCCGCGCGTACGGGGGTGTTACATTCCTGGCTCAAGCTTGGGCGTGGGAAAACAGGAGGGTTGTCATGCTGAAGAGAACACCTTTGGGAATGAGTTTCGTGATTTAATCTGGAAAGAGTTCATTAATTGTCGGAGGGTAGAACGTTATTTAATTCCTCATATCACGGTAAACTCACAGATAGAGGTGATAGTTTAACCTAAGAAGATTTAAATTTGGTGATGGGCTAGGAGTTTCTAAAAAGGGAATTTGGGATGAGTTTGCTCATAGAAATGTATATAAATGCTTGGGACATTTAAATAGGGTTGGTGACAAACGCGGAAAAGCATTGAGCATAGGTTTTATTCAGAGGGAATAAGCTAGAATAAGGTTTTTGGGCATGGTTTTGTTGGGAATTGCAGGAGAAAGCCTTTTCTGGTGCATTGCAGAGGTTCCTAAGGGCGCGACTATGTTAGCATTAATGGCTTAAATTCTCGTGACGCTCTCATTGGTTTCATATAATGGTTGCTATATAAGCCGGATCTTATGTAAGGCAAACATCTTTATCCATTTGTGAATTTTATTCTAGGATAATAAAATTATTAGCAAGTCAGAGTGCATGGAGACCATTTTGTTATTGAGATGAACCATAGAGAGTCTATACCATGGTGATCTATTAATATTGTTAGTGTCCTTTTGCAATGCAGAAATTTATATCTTTCTACAAGTTGCCCTATACTTTGTAAGGTTGATAGGATTATAGGTTACGACGCGTGTCGTTTAGAGCGTGGTAGCCTTAACACTTTATCCTTGTTTTTGGCTGTGCAGACAATAGTATTGAAGAACTCTGGGTGTTTTCTGGATAGTGTACTAGGCGAATAGAAGACATCTTGCGAGATTGTGTCGCCGTAAGCGTTTACCGGAAGTTTGGGTAGCACGTGGATAAACCCCGTTGGGGACTTCTTTTTACTCCAGTTTCTGTTTTATAGTTCCGCTGTGCTAGTTTCCTGTATGTTTAAGTCTGCATGATGCGGTCTTATTACTGAGTGCTTTTACCTATTGGGCCTGTGACTTTTTCCGGGGGGGGTGTTACATCCTCAAAATTGGCCTAAACGAATCGCGCCGAGCAGCAGAGAATTCTGGGACTGAGGTTTGTAAATATCTAACTCACGTCAACAATGCGCACGTGGGTAAGTAGAGATTGTTCCAGAGAGAACTTCTCGGGTCAGGATTATTTTCCTATAGAGAAATTTGGGGGGGACTAGTTATGCCATATTAGAAGACGCATTCATCTGCGGGCGTATTAACGTTGTCGAGTGATAAGCAGCAAATGCATTAAATGTTGCGGCATAAATTAGGATTCGATATTATGGTTAACCGGGACAAGACATGAGCAGGTAGCATTCCTCACCCACCCAGGGGCTAGGGAGCATCGAATCGATGACAAATCTCTCGTCCGACAGAAGCGACAGCCTTAATAGTCAGAGGGGAGATTAACTTAACAGGCTAACCACGGATAACCCATGTCTCGCGACAAACACCTATTGTCTCCGCTTGCTATACTCGCTTCATTCATCCTGGCTCTTTGATAATCGGCGTATGTGTAACAAAGTCTGTGATTGTGGGTTGATGTCTTTGTTATAGGCGGATTGGCTCGCTTTAGGGTATTTGAGGTCTGTTGTTTGGGTGGCTGTTTATGTGTGGGATATTCTTGATTGGACTTTGCGGTGTAATAATACATAGTTGATTGATGGGATAGGATATGTAGTTATACTGTTGCATTATGGCATGTTTCCTGTATAATGGCGATTGATTTATGTCTACCGCTCCAGGGTGCTTATCAAATACCCTGTGTATAGGAATTTTTTCGTTGAGAGTTATGACTGTCTCCTTGGTTTATAGTGTTGTCATAAATATTATGGGGTATGGGTTCTCATAGAAAACTAGATTTTGGCTTCTCTCCATTTGATATTCAATCCCAAATTTCCGTGTCAGTTGAAAAGGTATGCAAAACAAGTAGGGTAATTAGGTGTTTAGAGACTTTTGCATACAGTTAGATTTCCTTTTGGTATATAGTATCTATGTTGCATTGAAAATAGTGGTACTCTGATGCCTCGTAATCAGGAACCGATTATGAAATGCAATTAATATATTGTACTCGGAAGTCTTGGTATGTTTTGGTAGAGAGCATAGGAGATGTTTTTTCTTTCAAGAGTTGGCGTCGGTAAATGTGTATGTTGAGGACGCAGGCCGTACTCTTGTGGTATTGATGCTTAGCGGTTTGGGTGTTCCCTGTATAGGGATGGGGTGAGACTCGATTGGTGCTTTTGAAAATCTCTTTATCATTTGTCTCCTGTCTTTGTAGGCTTGGTGGCTCGATCGTGGACATGGTTGTCTGGATTCCACGAGTAGGTGTCGCCGGAAGGTGTCTTGCGGGAACTAAGTGCTAGAAAGTTGCCCTCTGTGAGTCAGCTTGGGGCGGGGGTACGGGTTTGTTGGCGGCAGGGGGTGCCCGGTCTTCTACCGTTACCGCGCTGCCGTGCATGAACGTACACTGCCCAACTTTCCCATCCAGCGCGTAGCGTTGGTCTTCCGACTTGCTTATAGCCTGGTGGACGTTCTGCCCTCGGTCTTGGAGGCCGTAGGTGCTTCAGTTGTGGCTGGCGTTTGTTGTGTAGATTTGTCGTGGTTCGCTGTTTGTGCTTAAAGTTGAGCTGGTTCCGTTATCAATTCTTCATTTCTTTGTGTGCTTATTTCCGCGTGGGTGCGCGTGGCCTGGTGTGTTCGCCTTTTGCTGTGCTCTTGGCTATGTGGCGGACAAGATTCTAACGAGGAAGATGTGACATGGTAGAAGATATCTTGTGGGATGTACCGGTTTGTGCGTGTAGTAATGTGTTGTGCTTCTTGGATATGGTCTTTATGTTTGAGTGAAGTATAGGGGTGGAATAAAAGTATGGATTTGGAATGCTCTTGACTAGGAGGTAGTGAACTTCGCAGGTGGATCGTATTCCTTGGCAAGGGACATGGCTCCTGATGGGATGAGGTTGTTTGAATGATAGAATGGATAAACTTGGATTAAGGATTGAAAGTCAAATGGAAGAATGACTGAACTGTTGGGCTTGATGGATTTTGTGTTTGTGGCGAGAATCGTAGGCTATTGTTGAAGGTGGTGGTTTTTGTGCACAGACTGAGTGTGCTCGCGCGGGTCTGATGTGATATCTTGTTGGGGTAACGGATATGCGTGCTTTTACTAAATCTTGCAGGGCGCAAGATTCTATTCTGGCATTTATCTGCAGTGCTCCATAAGGCACTATACAACGCAATCACCTTCTGACTAGGGCTTTTTGCATGGAGTTGGTCATGTCTGGATGCTTGTGGTTAATAATAAGGAATCAAGTTGCATATACCAGTGGCTGAGTGTCCACCTCATTTTGCTTTTTGGTCTTTCGCCCAATCTCTCCAAAGTGGCTGAAGGCAGCTCTATCTGTATAAGATCGGACTAAACAGGGAGAGTTAACGCTCTATGCATATTGTGGCACTTTCAGATTGTTGCGGTGATCATGTGAATGTGCAGCCTTTTTGCGGCTAGCCCTAGTCCTTGAGTAATATATTAATGGTTTTGTGTTCTGAACTTAGACAGGTGGTTTTGGCTTGGTTGGGTGGCTGAGCATGTAGTTTGGCCCGCGGAAAGAGGAATGAAGGGGAGGGTGGCCTGGGAGGTATAAGGGCCTGTTCTGGGAGCGGGTGGTACCGTTGGGAACGTCGATTATACTTTACACTTAGTGTTTTTGTGGGCCCTGGTGCGCACCATTAAGGGGAGGGGGTGCGGTGGGGGGATGCTGATATCACTGTTAAAAAGGGATCACCTTGGGTATAGAGTTTCGGTAAAGAAACGGTTGATGAGGATGAACTTGTATGCTTTGCGATGACTATGCTTGCCGCCTAATTGATTGTCTGAATACCCTTACGTTGCCCCATCTAATTGTTATTTTATATGTCGTTGGTTTTTCTTTATATCCCGTTTCGTTTTACTCCTTCGTTGTCGTAGGCTCTCGTTTGTTTATCTGCATTGTTATAGCGCGCTTTTCTTTGGGCTGGTTTGGGGGGGGCTGTCTTTCAGTCTCATAGGGCCCTACCGACCGTATGCAAGCAGTGAAGAAATTGTGCGGTGTCATTCAGGTTGAAATCAGTTCCGATTGATAGGTCTTAGATGGTAGGGGAAGAGATTATTTTCCATGGGTTAGGATGGTGTTGTGTTCCTTGTTAATAAGAGTGATTGTGGTGAGAACTCGCTTGAGTATTGATCGTTGGATTTAAACCCCAGTACAGAGGGTACCTGCGGCGCAGAGGTTTCTAAAGGGCACTATGGGATGGAAGTTTTGGATAAGAATGCTTAAATGCTCTGGGCATTAGGTTTGCTCAGGGGAAAGCAAAAACAAGTGAGCATAGGTTTTATTCAAAGGGAAACGCTAGAGATGAGGTTGTTCTGGGGATGAGGTTTGCTTGGGAAAATTTTGGGAGAAGTGTTTTTGCATTTGAAGTTGTCCTAGATCTTAGCATTAAAGTGCTTAGATTCTTAAGCTTTTTCGGTTGCTATACCAATAGGCAACATCTTTTACATCCATTTTGATCATTTCATCCAAATTTCAGTGAGCATCCAGCAAATTCTGTGAGAGAGAATTAGAGCAGATGTTTGTAATTCCTATTGTAATATCCTTTTGCCAATGCAGAAAATTTTTCTTCAAATTGCCTTGCTATGTGTATGATTTATTTTAAATCTTACACTAGAATTTATTCTCAATATTTCCAGTTCAAGTTGCTATTGTAAATTTGGTGTTGTGAACCCGTTTCAATCTAACAATTTGAACAAATTTAATCATTTAATTGTTCATAATATGACACATTTGGTCACTCATGTTATATAAGTAGAATTGTTTTAAATAATTTATTTTTCATGAAGTTATAATTGTTCAATCCTTTCAACATTTAACTCTCTTTTCCTCTTCTTTGCCGGAGTAATATTTTCATGTGCTGATATTTTGCTTCTAAGTACATACTGAAGGGCATTACCTTTTTATTTATTTATTTATTTGAAGCCCTATTGGTGAGACGAACGAAGAGGTGCAGTTGATCCTACAAGGTCTGAAGATGGAATGGAGGAACTTGATTTGGATCCCTCAAGTCTTGTAGGGCTGGATTCAGCGTGTGATGAGTTTAAAATGTTACCTTTTTTACACTGTTTTTATATCGATGCAAACTAAACAAAAAATATCATCAATACCTACAGCTTTCATCAAAAAAATTCATGCTTTTAGGGTTAGTTTGATGGCATCTAATAATACCTGCATATAACAATGAATAACAATGGCGTTTGTGAATGTTTGTTCTGAATAAAAAACCAAAATTATTGCAGTTCAGAAAAAGGAGAAGAAAATTAAATAGTTGAAATTAAAGGATTGAACAATTATACCCTCATGAAAATTAAATTTAAAAACAATTTTAATTATATAACATGGTGGGCCAAATGTGCCACATTATGAAAACTAAAGGATTAAGTTTATTCAAATCAATTGATAGGGACTAATTTTGCAAAAGTAAGACAATTGAGGGACCAAAAGCGTCGTTTTCCCTTAAAATAAATATTGATCAATTAACTAGTAGTTGCGGGTTTTGTGAGAGGGGTGAGAAATTATTTAGGCAATCATTATACCCTACACCATGGCACACATAGCATTGTGGCCGCGCGCCTCCCAAAACGACGTCGTTTTGGGAGGCGCGGTAGGAAGGTGCTGAGAGTATGTGTATTTGTTCACACAATTATGTTATTTGTTCATACAGTTATGTGTATTTGTTCGTACAGTTATGTACATTTTTTATACAATTATGTACATTCTTTTTTTACAATTATGTACATCCGAATCAGAAAATTTGGGTGTATTATGTTAAGAGTTGATGTATATTATTTTAAAAGTTTATGTTATTATGTATTATGTTAGATGAAAAACGCTCATATGTGGTCATGTCATTAGGTGTGGCTCGTGTGGTCATATCTGGGTCGTTGAAATCAGTTTAATCTAAAGGCAGTGGTAATTCTGAGAATTTTTCGCGCGTTTTAGTTAAGTGGGGGTGTTATGGTATTAAGTGACCATTTATAGCGGGCGGTTCCAGAATACACCAACAGTGATTGACAACATACACAATAGTGTAATAAAATACACCACAGTGAAACACACCAATGGTGTATTCCCGTGTTATGGTAATTACAATGGCATTTATAGCGGTCGGGTTCCAGAATACACCAATAGTGTTGACAACATGCACCAATAGTGTAATTAAAAACACACAACAATGTGATTTCCCCTATTCCGGTGTTTTATGACAAGTTACCCTTACAGTTCTCTGGGTAGGAGAATGTGCGCGAAAATACTGGAAAAAATCTTGATCAATATAATTCATTAGATCTATCTAATCTAATGGTCTATAATTGTCAACATGGCCACATGTGAGCACTCCTCTATGTTAGATTATGTGTATTATCTTTTAAAAAGAGTATGTATATTTTGTTATATAATTATGTGCATTCATGTATCAATTATGTGTATTCTAGTATAACATTATGTACATTTTTGAACCGCGGGTTTTTTTAAAGAAAAAATTACTACCATTCACTGGGGCGGGAAATTTCAAAAAAAAAATAAAATAAAACGACGTCGTTTTGCATCTAGACGCACAGTGCAACGCGCGCGGTGGTGTAGGATATAAATTGCCTTATTTAGGGGAGTGGATATATGGGTTTAATTTTGAATTGAAGTTGAAGTAATAACCAGCGGTTGAAATTTGGGTTATACATCAGTTTAAAAATGGAAGCCAAATGCTACGTGATTGGTCAAACAAGAGCAGTGATTTCTGAATTTCACTCTCTTTTTGTCTCTGCTTATTCTCATGTTTTATGAGTAATGATTGGAAGGTTAAAACATGGAGGGCAAATAACTTAGGAGTATGATTGAGTGGAAGGGATTTATCCATCTTTAACCAAATGTTAAGGGTTCAATCATTGATTTTGGGTATGGAGCAATATAAAATTTCCAAGTCAGCTTTTTTATCCAATAGAGGTGCCTACAATTCAACGATAAGATTAGTCATTATGTTTAACATAGAAAACCCGGTACACCCAAAATAGATGGAGGGGCAGATTGCGCGAAGTTGCAGATTTTAAAAGTGAACTGGTGTGTTGTGGAACGTATTAAAAGTGAAGGAGTTATCCCACATTGAATAGACACCGATTTCAAGCAATTTGGACTACTATATCATGGAAGCAGAGCTTAGTGAAAACTCATGTAGCCACGCAATGAGCACATGCCGAACTACTCTTTCGCCTTTAACTAAAGAATACTGTGTGTGCATTGCAATAAGTGACATACACTTATTTTTGGGGCGTTGCTTCACTCGGAGGCTCCCAACAAATCTTAGTCACTAAATTTCTACTGGATGTCTTAAAGAGATCTGATTTTTGATCTTCTTCTAATATGATCTTTATTGTGGCATAACTTTTTGAATATCATGCTAGCCTTACTGATGTAAAAGAATTAAATGAGTGTTTTGGTTGGGATGAGGGAATTAGGTATGGGAAAAAAGTAGGGAAGGTGGAAAAAAGTATGATTAAATTACATTTTTGGTATGTGGAGAAATAGAATTATTTGGAATGAGAATGGAAGAAGTGGTATAAAGATTAAAATGTCTTTGTGTAATAATAATAATAATAATAATAATAATAATAATAATATAATAATAATAATAATAATAATAATAATAATAATAATAAGGGGTAATTTAGTCATTTCCTATTAAACCCTTTTCCAAGATGCACCGAATTAGAATTCCCATGGGGTAAGGTAAGAACCGTAATTCCTCAAATGGAGGGAATTGCAATCCCCTCCCACTAAACACCGTAATTTTGAATGTTAAGGAATTATATTGTAAATGAATTACAACTACATTCAACCAAACAGCTTGTAAACTCAACTCATACAATGAGAGCCTATGTATTTAATTGCTACTTTTCGTAATTGATTTCTAGGACTTATTTGACTAATGGATCTAGAGGAGCTGCTAGAATAATAGAAAGAGTGACTTATGTTGTAAATGAATTATGTTGTAAATGAATTACAACTACATCCAACCAAACAGCCTGTAAACTCAACTCATACAATGGGAGCCTATTTATTTAATTTCTACTTCTCCTATTGATTTCTAGGACTTAGTTGACTAATGGATCTAGAGGAATATTATATAGAGCTGCTAGAATAATAGAAAGAGTGACTATTTATACTCACCCGAGATAGAGATCTCGATACAACTGACATATTATTAGCTCTTTCATTGTACCAAACCATTATTTTTGAAGTAGAGATTTCGATACAACTTGCATAGCATTTACTCTTTCATTGTCACGAACCAATGCCCCCGAAAGTAAGAATATACATTGGTTGGTTGATTATTTGAATTACTCATAAGGGAATAATTTATTAACCTACCTATACTGGTTTACCTCCTTGTGGTTGTAGACATGAGAAATTTGAAGTCAACAAATGGGCCGATTCATATGTTTTGGGCTTCATGTTTGGTGGCATGGTCCCCTCGAGTTTGGTGGCATCACCATCAATGGTCCCTAACTTCCGTAATTACCATCAGTCATCCTCCGAGTTGTGAAAAGTTACCTTCTAGCGTCCTTCCGTTACTTCCTCTCGTCCCAGCCGTCAAAATGGAGGGTAATATTGTCATTTGACTTATACAAAAAGAGTTAATACAAGCTAAGTCCCTCGAGTTTGGTGGTTTGGCCATCTTTAGTCCAAGTTTGGATGCTCAAGGATGGAATTGGATATCTTAGCAAGATTCTGTTGTCAAACCAAGGTTCCTCGAGTTTAGGCACGACCTCTCAAATCGACCGCCTCCTCTATCCACCTACGCCTCTTCATTTCCTCCGCGACTATGATTCCCCCAACAAGCCATGCCTCATCTCCTCCGCCATCAACCACTGGTCGGCCACCACTCTCTGGCACTCTACCCAATACCTCCTCGACGCCCTCTCTTCCTCCACCGTTTCCCTCCACCTTACCCCAACCGTCCGAGGCTGACTCCGTTACCTCCCTTCATACCTCCCCTTCTTCCCTCAGCTTCGCCTCAGCACATGTCGAACAGCTCTCTTTCCCTGATGCTCTGTCAAAGGTTCTCCAACCTGACAATAGTTCCACCATCGCTTACCTATAGCAACAGAATGATTGCTTCCGTTCGGAGTATGAGGCTCACGGTTCAGACTGTGAGCCCCATTTTCCTTGGCATCTGAGGCCCTAGGATGCCTTCCTGATGCGTGAACCTTTGGATTGGGAATGATTTGTCGGAGACATCGTTCCATAAAGATCATTATGAAAAATCTATACGCCGTGATCACTGGGGAGAAGCATTTTCTACTTCTTCCTCCCACGGATTTCCATAGGATGTATATTAAAGAGTATCCGGCTGCTCAATACCACTAGTCCCAGGTTTAAATTTCTTCTCTCATTATCATATCATAAATTTTTTTTGTGTGAATATATATGAATTCTGCTAATATGTAGGCAATGACGTTGAAAGAAATTGAAGAGGAGAATACTATACATTTGTAAATTTTCTTTAATATTGTATATGAAAAGAGGGAGTCGAGTTGGAAGTTGAGAAACCACCAACTTTCTTTAATATTGTTTGTCCAAGTTTGGGACTAAAGATGGCCAAACAACCAAACTCGAGGGACCTTGGCGGGAACTAAATCTTTTCATATAAGTCAAATGATAATATTACCCTCCATTTTGATGGCTAAGATGTGAGGAAGTAACGGAAGGACGCTAGAATGTAACTTTTCACAACTCGGAGGATGACGGATGATAATTACGAAAGTTAGGGACCATTGATGGCGATGCCACCAAACTCGATGGACCATAGGTGGTATTTAAATTAATTATTTAATTTAAATGTGATAAGATATTCATACATTTAAATTAAATATTTAATGTAATATGTGATAAGATCATGAATCTGGATACAATGATGACTAGATACATTTTGGATAAGTATTTTATATTATATTAAATATTAATTGATAATACAAGGATAATATTGAAGAGTTTGAGTTCTAGTGAATAACTCTCATATTTTCCTCTATAAATAGAGCTCTCATTCATTCCAATGATCACACTTGAAGAGTTGAACACCTCACTCAGAAGTCATAGAGAAGCTCTGAATTGAAAGTCAAACATCCAAGAGATCAAATCAAGCTAAAGTGGATTGGAGATCAAATTTCAAGTGTTCAAGCAAAACTAGTGTGGATTGAAGATTAAATTTTCAAGTGTTCAAGTCAAACTAAAGTGAATTGAAGATCAAACATCCAAGAGATCAAGTCAAGCTAAATGGATTGAATATCAAATATTCAAGTGTTGAAGTCAAGCTAAAGTGGATTGAAGATAAAATATTCAAGTGTTGAAGCCAAGATAAAGAGGATTGAAGATCAAACTCCCAAGAGATCAAACCAAGATAAATTGGATTGAAGATTAAACATCTAAGAGATCAAACCAAGCTAAAGTGAATTGAAGATCAAATATTCAAGTGTTCAAGACAAGCTAAAGTGGATTGAAGATCAAACATCCAAGAGATCAAGCCAAGCTAAAGTGGATTGAATTGAAGATCAAATATACAAGTGTTCAAGCCAAGCTAAAGGGGATTGAAGATCAAACATCCAAGAGATCAAGCCAAGCTAAAGTGGATTGAAGACCAAACATCCAAGACATCAAACAAGCTAAAGTGGATTGAAGATCAAACTAAGTTAAAGTGGACTAAATATCAAGCCAATTAAAGACTGGAGGCCCTTCAACGAATATTAAGCAACAAATCAGCCCTTCATTGAAGAACAAGTCGCATTCCAGAGGTCCTTCAGCTAAATTTTCAAGTCAAGTCAGTCAAGTGGAGAATCAGAGGATTTTCTTGATAGATATTTTGTACCGCGCACTTTGAAATTTAAATATATGTATTGTTCAATTTTTCTTTGTCCACAGATTTTTCCACGCCTAGTGGGAAATCTCTACCTTTCATCTCTTCACAAGGATCTAAATGGCATAAAGAATTCCCATGTCCAAGATGGCTTACGCTCATGCTACCAGCTCCAAGGCATCATCTGTGGACAGTTCCGATGTAGTCACGAGATGTAAGGTCCAATGACTCAAAGTCGAGCAAGGAACCCGTGAGTGCAATTGGACGAAACTCAGAACATCGTGCGTAATATCACCCGAAGGATTGAAAGCGATTCCACCACTTCAAGGAAAGCTACATATGATAGGGGTCATTTTCTACAACGAAGACTGTTGGGGAAAGAGCTATATACTCCTTTAAACAAAGCTACCGGAAGTGAAAGTCCTTCTCCTACTTCTTCAAGAGGAACTACTAGTAGTGGAATCTCATCTCCCATATCCAGTCATCACCTTTGTGGAAAACAACACTAGAATGGACTCGTGTCTACACAGTCATGCCCGTTATGGCAACGAACGCAGCTTCAGTGGAGGAACAACTAGCAAGCATTCACCAAAGCTCTTAAGGGGTAACTACACTTCTTCATACTAAGAGAATAGGATCGACGATCTAGCCGAGAAAGTAGAGAGCGAAAGAAATGGTGAAACGAGTCGAGCTTTTGGGAAGCAGCCCCTAACCCAATAAGAAGGAGTTGACATAGGGCTACCAACTCATAATGGTAGGCTCGTTGCAGGGATGGAAGAAACAATATCTCGCCCACCACCATTTAAAAGAGTGTTCCAATTTAAGGGACATGATTGTAACACCCCACTTTTTCTTAATCTAAATCCCGATTACTTAACTTAACAAGATAAGCTAAACAAGAAACTAAAAGAAAGATTAATAACTTAAACCAACTAAAACCAATAACAGGTGTTACCGCCACAGTCACCACTCGCGGTGACTGCACATGCTAAAAGGAAATGATAACTAACAGTCAAACTTCAATTAACTTAAACTTGGGCTATGACCCCAGTGTTCTACACCAACAAAAGTAACTAGAAACCAACTTTCAAGATCTAGCGATAACTCAGAGTCTAGTCAAAATAACAAAACATAAGCAAACTAGGCTCTAAAGCTCATCTACGCATACTACTCTCGTGCGCGCTCAACAACTGGGCCCACCTGAAAGGGGTTACAAAGACAGTTTGAAAATAAACCCATTAGCACGAAGCTAAGTATAAAACACTCAACCCTGTAAAGTACAATAGAATATAGATTTGAAATCATTTGGCAAACACACATAATCTCCAACATTTCAACACTTAAACAACATTCTCAACAAACTCAATATCAAATCTATATGCTTGCAACCTATACATCATATAATCATGCTTTCTCAAGTACTCAACTAAATCACATAATTCATGCTTCAACTATACATAAAGGGATACTAAACAACTCAACAACAATCTCATGCTCAACTGATATACAAAGAGATACTAAACAACTCAACGACAACAAGTTATTCAACTCAACATATGCTAAATGCAACACATGCAAGTCATGTAAGGAAAAGCCATGATACTATAAGTATAGATATATACTCTCACACTCAAAAAGATATAGTTTTTCTGTGGAGGTTTCTGTTGAGTCACACATACTCGCTTTTCTCTTCTTTCTCTTTGAGTCTCTTGACTCACTTTCACTTCTTTATTTCTTACTTTCTTTCTCAAACTTTCACAACCTTTCTCAAACTTTCTCAACACTTTCTCTTCTTGGGCAAGGCAGGTACTCCGTCGTACGCAAAGCTCTATGCGAACGGTGCAACTCTTGTAGCCGCCACCTTCGTATCAACGGAACCTCTAACTCGTGGGGAGGTAGGTCTTCATGGATCGTGAATGAACCTAACCAGATCGGCAATCTAGCCGGCCATATACTCAATTCGCCCACAGAACCGTTCTCTGGTGGTTCTTTAAATAAATCTTCTTTCTCTATGGAATCAGGTATCGCACTTTTAGTGTGGGACACCCGCCTAACCAGGATTCCAAGCCCGGCAGGAAGTCTCAACCTAGTAACGTGGGGAAAGGTACGCTCTCGTATACTTTCTAGGTAGATAATAATATCCCTCTAGTTATACGGTTTATCATAATCAACACCCAATGAACCTGAATTCATTTCCCTCGTTAATAGATTACATTTCTTGCTTTTTGCTTTATTCTAATGCCCTTCGGTCCGATGAATGATGGACATAGATTAATACTCTCCAGAAATATATGTTTTTCCAATGCTATAACGGATCACTCCAATTAATCTATTGGTTCTTTCATATTTATCCCGACCATTACATTTATATAGAATTGTACTAAAACCATCACCTGCACGAAAAACGTTAATTTCTTCATCAGATGCCAAAGAACTGTCCTTACTTAATATTAGCAAACTTTCAAATATTATTCAACAATAAAAACTTCATTTATCAATGACTTCTCTTTACAGGAGCTTAAATTGGAAGTATAATCTATGGAAAATCAAATAATGTTTAAGCATTTGCATACTTTCTCAAATTCTATAACTGTTTATAATGTATATATTTGATTTTTTCCTTTACAAAAATAACGAATTATATTATGGTTTTTTCGAAATAGAAAACAACTGTGAGACATTAAATATATTTCATAATAAGAGAACCAAAATGATGCAATACATTCATAAACCATATAGAAATGACCCTCTAGAATCTATTGGTCTATGTACCTGCTGACGATAAAACCTCTATTTAAACACTCAAAATTCTGCTGTAAGATTTGCAGCAGACGAATGCACTATTACTTGCCTCAAAATTCTTCCAACCGAACAGGCTCTCCCAGCAATATATCTTCTCTCACCCAGCTTTTACTATCAATAATATTCATAGGTAGTTTAGGGGGCATGCTTCGTCGAATAATTTCTAACAAGTATTTGATCATGCTTCGACATAAAAAATACTGATTAAGATGCTAAAATTTGTTCACTAGAACATTTCACAGGAAATAACAACATTAACAGAAAACTCAAACTCAACAAATTCAACTATAAATCATGCTTTACAACTCCAAATTTAACGAAATGAACTTCTACGAGTGCGTTATAATGAGCCCGAGTCCCCGAGCCTCAAGGGCCCAAGATTCCCGGTCCGAGCAACGCGTAGCTGAGTATAACCTGGCGGAGCTTATGAAGCCCCGCCACTTGGCTCCGCCAAGAAACGGTTCCTGGCAACCAACCATACCTTGGTCCGTTGCCAAGGGTCGTCCCTCAACGGCCTGGGCAACGGACCATGGCATGGTCTGTTGCCTGGCTCCCTTGAGTCTACTAGTACACTATCTGTGTGCATCAGTTGGCTTTTCCTTCTCTGTAAAGGCAAACCAATGCAAAAAAAACTCATCCAACCATCACAAATCTCCACAAATCATTTACAACACACCAATAGCTCAAACATAACAATTATATAGCATTTCTACTCCAATATCATACAGAAAGTAGTTAACCGAGATGAAAATAGGTTTGGGAGTCCATGGTTTATACCTCATCTTGTTCTTCCTCCTTGTTTGGATCTCCCCTTCCTCACAACTTAGACAACACCTCCTTCAACACCTAAACTCCCCAAACAAACCACATAAACCAAACTTAAGGGAGCAACTCAGAGATTGGAAGCAAAGAAGATGAAAGCCTTAAGGAAAATAAAGGAAATGAATGGCTGAGAATGAAGTTAGAAAACCTTAATGTGTTTTCTTCTTTCCTTTGGCAAATTAAGAGAGTGGAGAGGCAAGAAGGAGATCAGGGAAAACAAGGTGAATAGGGATGAATATATATGGTACAAAACCCTTGATAACAAGCAAATGATTAGAGGAGGTTAAAGTGGTCAATTGTGATTGGCTTTTAGCAAGGAATCAGACAAAGGAGTAAAGGTTCATGGTCCACCTTGCATCATGGACCAATGTCTAAAAAGTGAATTTTGGATAACTTGGGGTCAAAATTTAGATTTTCTAGAAATAGTTTCTAGTTAAAACACTTGTTCAGGTTTCAAAGGTTCTTTTCTGGTTTCACTCTGATTGGCTTTTCGGGTCAAAACTTGGTACATAAATGTACTCGAAATTCAAGGATTTTCGAAATAGAATAAATCTCGGCGTTGAATTTATCTAAGAACTCAGTTTAAAATATTTAATTCAAACACCATTTTCGAAATAAAATTTTGGAAGAGTGAAAATGGCTATTTTGGTATTTTGTAAAATAGAATTTAGAAAATTAAAATTTTGGGTTGTCACAATGATACCTGTCGAGCAACTAAATGACTACATCATGGGAGCCATCAAAGGATATCTCGAGGTGGGACAACGTTCTCATACATATTCCAAGCCTTACACTCAAAGGATTGAGGAAGTAAGGATGCCTCTTTGGTATCAACCACGTAAGTTTCAACAGTTTGACAGGAAGGGAAATCCTAGAAAACACATTACCTATTTTGTGGAAACTTACAATGAAAGCGGGGACATATGGTGACTACCTAGTTAAGAAATTTATTTCGTTTGTTGAAGGGAACACTTTTGACTAGTATTACTATTCTTGAGCTAGGTTGTATTGACAGTTGGCACGACATGGAGCGTGAGTTTCTGGATCATTTCTATAGCACAATAAGAACTATCAACTTCTTGAATCTCACCACTACCCGCAATGGAAAGGAGTGCCTTTCGTTGACTACATTGAACGGTAGAGAAGCTTATACTTAAATTGTGAAGAAAGGATATCACAATGTGCTGCTATTGACATGTGTATTCAAGGAATGCGATTTGAGCTTTCTTACATCTTGCAAGGGATTAAACCCAAAAAATTTATGGAACTATCTAGTCGTGTTCATGACATGGAACTAAATAGTTGATGTTGGTGGTGGGTTGAGTGCATTCAACATGCCAAGTTCGTCGAAGGATAATGGAAAGCAAGATCTTAAGAAAGGGGGCAAACCATTTCCAAAGCAAGAAAAGGGAGAAACAATTAATGTAAAAGCTAGAGTTATTTAGAGTTTTTAAGGCAGTTGAAACCCCCAAGCCAAGGCCATTTTATGGTCCGCCAAGTGGAAAGGACAATGACTATAAAGGAGAGACAAGAAAAGCAATACACATTCCTAGAGTCGGATGTCTCCCCTATGTTTGATGAACAGCTTCAGCTAAAAGCGATTGAGCTGCCAGAAATGGAGCATCCCGAGAAAGCTTTCTAAATTTGAATACCCTAATTGTTGCAAGTATCGCTGCCTCATTTAGCCATCCGATTGAAAAGTGCTTTGTTTTCAAGGATAGAGTCATGGCATTAGCTCGAAGTGGAAAAATAGAACTTGCTGATGCTAGTGCAAGTACTAATCAAATTACTATGGCCCTGTTTGGTTAAAAAATTGGCCTATAGGCCAATTTTGGATTATTTGACCACTATTAAGTTGTTTGATTTAGTTACAATATCAATATACAATGTTTGGTTAATTAGCTTTTGCAACTCCAAAAGGCTAAAATTCAAAAAGCTACTCCAAGTAACTTTTTCAATTAGCTTTTTTGAGAAAAGAAATTATACTAAACAGCTATCAGCTAACAGCTAATTTACCAAACATTTTTCTACAATCAGCTAATGTTATCAACTATTTATACCTTCTAATTAACACAATCAGCTTAACAGTTAACAGCTATCAGCTAACATCTATTTTACCAAACAGGCCTATATCACTTGGAAGGTTTGGTCCACTTCTCAAGGAAGATTCTGGGAAAAAAATGAAGAAAAACTCTCATTACCGTTCGTCGTTAAAACATGTTACTCAAGCAAAACCGCAACAAATTGATAATGTCTCTAGGGGAAGACTGGTAGCTATTACCCATACGAAGCATAAGAAGGGTGGTCAACCATATGAGGTCGCCAAGGCAAATAACAAAGAAATGGATTGAGAAGGATCCATCAAAAGGCCATATCTACAAGACAAAGATGAAGAAGCATCTTAACAAACCACGAACCCCTATGACCTTGGCTCAATACATGCCAAAGGGGTTTGATTTGAAAAGGGTAAGTATATCTAGCTCATGTTTAAACACCAATGATGAGCTAGTTGAAACATGAGGATGATCATCCTAGGTTGAAGACAAAAGGAGGGAAGTCCAAATGTGTAAAGGCTACGTCTTATTATCCTGAGATCACATTCACTGATGAAGATTTTCTACTTTGTGGTACACCTCATAATCGCCCACTGTTTATTGAGGGTTATGCATGTGAGAATAAACTTAAATGGATTCTAATTGGTTAAGGGTCAACCGTTAATATCTTAACGCTTTGAGCTTCGAAGGATCTCGTATCTCTATAGATGAGCTTGCTCAAAGTCTCCTGATGATCTAATGCTTTAATCAAGGGGTGCAATGAGCATTGGGTATCATTCGACTTGATTTAACAATTGGGAAGCTAAGTTCAAACACACTATGTCACGTTAAAGATGCAAGGACATCTTATAACTTGGTTGCTAGGATGACCATGGATACACAAGGAATGGAGTCATTTTCGTCTTCATGGCATCAATGCTTTATGTATGAGTAAAAATGGAGTAGTGGAAAAGGTAGTCGTCGATGAGAACCCATTCACCGAAGCTGAATCTTATTTCGTTGATGCGAAGTTCTATATGAAGAAGCAAACTGTTGTGGAAGAGATTGATAAAAGTGGAGTCGATGCACCTTCCGAGCCAAAGTGGAAAGGGAAACAAGTTGTTGAGAAACATCAACCAAGCAAGGAACTTGTCTTTCTTCTTACAAGGATTGACACGCTTAAGCCCACACAGAAGAGTCGCTTAAAGAAAGAAGCAATGGTATAACAAATCAAGTGTTGCCCATGCAGCGCACTGAGAGCTTTGATCCAAATACTTATAAACTCCTGGCCAAGTTCGGTTACAATCCTAAGGAGCCACACGGTTGGGAAAGCTTATCTTGAAAGCTAGTGGCAAAGGGATTTCAAAACAACAAGATGTTCATATGCACAAGGGGTTGGGGTATGTTACACCAAAACCCGTGAAGATATTTATAAACCGAGTTGCAAGTAATTACATTACTACTGAGGAGCAAAGTCGGGATAAGAAACAATCTATTTTTGATAGGATTGGTAAAGTGGAGTCACGTCTATCAATCTTTGAAAGGTTGGGGTCAAGTCCTAAGGAAGTCTAGAGGAAGTCTACGCATGAAAGACTTGGACATGTCCCTATCATTAAGAAGTATACCAATTCCTCTATTGGGGTAGAATCACCAAAAGAAATCAAGAGTGCAGTCTCTTCTCGTATGGGACGAGAAGTTATTATCAATATTTTGTGTGGCAAAGTTGTAAAGATTTAGCCGAAGACTGTTGTACACACTTCTATACAAGAAGAAGATGAAGAAAGGATGGATCAAATTATGCAACATATCGAAATGGTCAAGATGTAAAGGCACTGCAAGAGTTGGAGGGTGATAACATGGCCATGGTACTTTGATGAATGGAAAAATCCACCAAAAATATTGCACGTGGTTAAATTGCTAAATATCTCGCGTGTGTATGGGTAGACCCATGTTATAGACACTTCTGACCCACAGGAGTTTAAATTGTGTACTGCATTAACTATTTAAAAAGTTATTTGAACTACGTTTGACTTGATCTCCTTCACAGGAGTACGTAGGCAGCTTAGAAATTTTATTATTTAATTTCAGTCATAACAAAAAAAAAAAAAAAGCTTCTATTCTTGTCAAGGATAGTGATGCTATTATGATTCAAGTTAGGCATACTGTTAGTGTTTTACTTTTTGAAGAAACACCCCAACATATAATTGGCAATATTATTATGGCAAATTAAGATAGGGTTTAGCTTGATGTCTTACCATTCTTGAAGAAGACTGATTGATCAGTTAAATCAACAGACGCATCTCTGAATCAAGCCACCAAAGGTCTGATAAAGGAAAGTTTCTAAAGGCTGACAAACGCGGATACAAGATGATTATTTTCGAAATAATATCAGCGAATCATCTCTTAAGGTATGGACCGAATCTCCTTGAAGATTCAAGATCTTTTCCTTCACAAAGTCCTACCTTTTACAACCAGAGTTATATTTGGAGAGTGTCCAAATCAAGAAGTATATATACACATATACTTTCAGAAGTTAGGGTTGCATTGATTGAAGTCGCAAAAATCTATACTAAAAAGATACACATCTCTGGTTTTTATGCCTCTTTTTAAGACAATGAGTTCATGGTGATTACGAAGATGAACTTGAGAAGAATCAACACTGATTACACAATTGGACGTGAAGATCACTCAGTTGTAGGAACAACGTGGGATTGCGTCATTGAAGCGGACTGCATCAGAGTTAGCTCTCCATTAAAGGGATTTCATTGGACTTCTGAATGCGTGGCCCTCCGATTTCAACAATCCACTAAACCTTTGTGGACTGGGTATTGACCTTGTGTGGGGCACTTGGGTGAGATTGTTCTTCTCTACCTTTGTACATTGGATACTGAGTTAGTGGTTAGATGCATCGGTGATCGTTCCCCAGATGTAGATACACACTGTATCGAACTGGGTAAACAAACATATGTGTTAATTTACTTTTTACATTAGTCTTCCGCATTACGCTATATCTGTTTATCTATCTGAATGACTGTCTGATCGAAAATCTGTGTTAATCAGTCCGCTATTCAATTTGCAAGAAAGTAAATCAATAATCCTAGTTTAAGAGAATATGCAAAATTACACATTCGTTAATTATTGGCATGGAAAGGAGGGGAAGGAGCATAGGAAGCATTGCAAGTCTTTGAGTGGAAGAGAATTTTCAAGGCATGCATTCTTGCAGCAATTGACCACTGTTTAGTATTTTAGTCATATATTGTCTATATTGTTCGATTGAGGTTGTGACACCCCGTAATCCAAAATTCAATGAAGAGATTAATTAATTAATTACTCCTAAACCAATTGGTAATTTAATTCCTTAAATTCCTGAAATTCAATAGTCGGGACTAGTAATTGACTAGTCAACCCAAAGTCAAGTGTTGTACCTAAAACTTTGTGAATAGTTCCCTTGTTCCCTTACACATTTCATCTTAGTAAGGGTAAAAAAGACATTTCCTTTGTAATAAGTCTTCCAGCTAACCTAAGAGAACACATTTTCATTTCTCTCAACACTCTCCAAATCATAAGCTCTCCCTTCTCCTCTAAAAAGCAGTTAGCTTTCTCTCCAAGCTAAATCTAGGGCTACCAAGATCTTCCAAGTCGTCTTCAAGATTCCACCTTTCTACTTTGAGCATCTAGGAGGAAGATCTAAGCTCCTTTTGTGTTTTTAGTGTTTTCTAAGGTATCTTTTTTCTAAAGATGAAATCTTTATGATGTTTTGTGTTTCTTGAAGTGGGTGTGAAAGGGACCTTGTTAGGAGCTTGAGGAGTGTTGTAAGTGAAGGATAAGTCTTCAAGAGTAACCCATGCTCTACAAAATCTATTTTGCTTAACTATATGATGATTTATGGATTCTACATGTGATTTTGCTATGAAATGTGAGTGTTGATGCATTGTCTTGTGAAAATGCATATCTAGAGCTTGTTATTAGGGTCATGTATGCTATTGCTTCGCTATTCCTTTGATTCAAGTAATTTTGTTGTATTTGGTGAGATTTGGAATGTTTTGGACTTGAATTTGAGCTTGGTGTTGAAAATCCCCAGAGGGATTATTTTTGTACAGGGTATGTACCCGCGGGCGGAAAGGCGGGCAGTGGCCTACCGCCGCCCCACCCGCGGGGTACAAGGCGTGTGGGAGTGTGTCTGTAACACCCCAGATTTTTTAGAATTTTAAAACTTGTAGAATCTCATTAAATCCCAAGTATAATACAAGTTCGGGGTGCTATGCCACACCTGGGCTAGAGAACCCAGTGCACAGGCTAACTAACTAATATCCTCAAAAATAAACATAAACATGGCACGCAGGCCGAAAGGGAAACTATCTACTTTCTACACTCCAAGTTCTAGCGCGCTCCAGTGACTAATCTCTGTGCCTGAAAGCCAAATATATTGTTCAGCGAGAGATGCTGGTAACCCACTCCAACGCGTTGAAATACAATACATATAGAGATATATATAGATATACGAAAACCATTTTGAGCATGAAGATATATCCTACGAACTCTAGCTTTAAAAAGGGGGAATGACTCGACAGATAAGGCAACACAAGCAACAGTTATAACAAGCATATGCAGTTCACAACAGGCATTCATAACCATACCAACATAAAATCCCCAACATAAACCCATAGTCACATCCCCAAGATACTCATAATCACAACTCATCCATATCTCAACACATAGCACACTTTGTTGGCGCCACAGGACCAATCGCATGCCCATACATGAGGGTCAGCGCATATAGCTCTGACACGGCCCCGCAGCACCCTGCCCCGTATCGCAACACGGAGGGGTCGATCGCAACCGACCGATGAACCGCAGCTCATCATAGTGTTTGATCGCAACCAAACAGTGGACCGCAGCCCAAGAGAATGTCATCTGACCGCAGCCAGGAAAGATGAAACCGCAGCTCATATAGAAACGTTTGATCGCAACCAAACGGTGGACCGCAGCCCAAGAATAAATCTGACCGCAGCCAGCTTCTGAACCGCAGCTCAGGATACCAATCCGATCGCAACCGAATTGGGGTAACACACACACATAACACATAGCAAGCACATGCAACCCACATTACACATTGGGAAGGGGAAAAACGTATAACAAAACCTATGCGTGATCCATCACATACTAAGAATAGTCCTAAGGGGTTCATACTTCTTCCACCCTAGGTCAACGGGATACCAATTCAACTAGCATGCAATATAGACTCATAAACCTACGAACGGTACCCGAAATATCAAACTAGACATAGGCACGATAAAACGGAGTCCGTTGGACACCACGGGGGTCGGGGAAACATCAAACGGGGAAGCCGGAATCCCGGGGGGGGTTCCGGGTAGCCGGTGGGTGGGGGCCACCGCCGGAGACTGTTTCGGGCAGCGGGTGCCGGCGGCAGCTGCCCGCCCGCCGCTGCCCTGCCGAAGCCGGCCGTGGGTAGGTCGGGTCCCCTACCCCCACTGACTCTTTACCACAACCGCCGGGAACCATTGTGGAACCCGAAACCATGCTTAGACACTTTACAACGCAATTAAACAACACGTAGACAATTAACGGATCAAATACGAGAAACGAACGCACATAACCTATCATGCTTTTCTAAACATAATCAACACCCAAACATGCGATTTCCCCACCCGATAATCCAAGAATAATATCATACGATACAACCTAGGGTTCTAATCACTTTTATACAACAAGAATACGATTCGTCTTCTAATTGCAAGATTCGGTAAGAATAACACATAAGCATCAAGAACATCAACACAATTTCAAGAACCTCATATAATCATCAAGAACACAATAATTATCAAGAATCTCCCAATATCAAATTATCAAGATCCCCATGGGATCATCCATCAATCATCAATAACAACATCACAATTCATCAATATTCAATAATATGGGGAAACCCTAAGGGGGAATCATAACTATAAAAATAGGTTTTGTTGAGACATGGGTTACCTCTTAGCCTTAATTAATTCCTTGGCTATGAAGGATCTTTCTTAAGCTTTCTTGATTTCTTGATTTCTCCTAAGGGAATTCTTGGAACTCTTTGATGGTGAGATTATTGTGGTGGGAATTCTAGGTGCCCTCCTAAGTTCCCTATTTATATATTTAAGACTCCTAATTAGGGCCTGAATGGTAATGGGTTTACTAATTCTATCCTTATAGGACTAAGGAGTTGTTTTAGGGATAAGGGTCCATGGTCCACATTGGACCATATTAATTAAAGAGGATCCTAATCATAATCTGAATAGTAAAAGGCCTACTTCTTTTATTCCTAATAGATAAACTAGGTCTAGGATTCCTAATTAGGATCTGAATAGTAAAAGGTTTACTTTCTTATTCCTAATAGGCTTAACCTCTAATTTAGGCAAGGTCCACGGTTCATGGTGGACCCCATTAATTAATTAAAGGAAACCTAACCGAATTAAATCGTATTTAAGTTATTATTACGGGATTAATTCAATAATTAATCCGGGATTGAAGGCCCGTAAACACGGTGTGTACAGTGTTCCTCGGGAGGAAACACGGGTGGGGCCACCCGTGGCCTCCCCCGCGGGTACATATGGTGGATGGGCGGGGATTTCTTCCCGTGATTCTTTTAACTCGGTATTTGGTCTTTTGACTTCTCCGATGTTTTTTTGTGGAACTATTTGAGCGTCTTCTTGATGTTTCGTATGTCTAGAAACTATATGGTAGGAATCCATGTAGGTTTTGGTGTCTTGAATCGTGCTAAGTGTTCAACATTGTGTTCGTTGACCGATGAGTCTTGTTGTTCTTCGGAACTATGTTTTGTTTACCCGTTTGATAAGCATGCTAGTTCGGTGTTTAAATGCTAGCGTGTGTGTTGTTTGTCCTTTCCTATGTTGATGATGACTTGTGTTAAATCATTGTTGTTGGATTTGTGATCCATTCCTTGATTGAGTATGGTTTCATATCTTCGTTGTGATCCGTTGTTGATTCCTATTGTGGGTATGGTGTGTGTGGTTGTACCTGGATTGCACGATTAGTGGTATGGGCACTAGTCACCAAGGGTACACAGTGTCCTCGTGGTGGCCGTGACGCGATTATGGAGTTTGACCTGAGTGATGGGTTCACGTATTTCTTGGGAGATGTGTTGCCGTGTGTGTGATCGGTACCTCGTGTACTATGAATCGGTGGTCTTGTTGGGTTGTCGTTGGAGGGGGACGACGGTCCAGGAGGAAGGTTGGACTTGTTGTACAGGGGTCCTGGAGGTAATGGTTGGAACTAGATATAATGTTGGGGTAGCCATAAGGTTGGAACCGGGCATAAGGAAGGCATCTCAATTCGTGATGGGTGATGTCACGAAGGCTTGTGTAGCCGTTGTTGTGTATTTCTCTATTTGTGACGTGTGTGTCACAGAGGCATGTGTTTCCAAATGGTTGTGTCTTTATTCTCTTGGGTTATGCATGTCGGGTGTGTAATCTACTGTGTGATGGTAGATTATGCCTTGAGCCGTTCTTGTGAGTCGTTATTACTTCTTGTGGTCTTGGGATGTGTTCTCTTGTCTTTGTTGTGAGTGCATAAGAGTCTTGTGTTTTACTTCTACTTCTTGGATTTGAACTTATATATACTGTATTCCGTTTCGAAAATGATTTTGTATACATATCCTATCTATGTATGATATTTCACATGTATTAGTGGGTTACCAGCATCATTCGCTGACCGGGCGTCGTCCCATATATATTTGTGTTTCTTTCAAGTGCTGAGTAGATGAAGGGCGCGGTTTAGAGACAGTTAGTATAGATCCCTTGAACCTTATGATGGTTTGGGCCTGTGTGCCTTTGTTAGACTTTAGACTTCTTGTCGTTGACATTGTTTTTGGATAGTTGGATTATGTTTCCAGATGTTTACGCATGTGCGTTCACTGTTGAGTGAGCGTGGCATAGCACTCTACCGTTTTCCATATATTTCATATCTAGTCTTCCGTTGTGTATGTTTTATGGTTAATTTATCTTCATGATTAAGGTTTAAATTCGTATGGAAATTGGGGGTGTTACAGAGGTGATCTAGGCATCTTTAGAAAGCTAACTTACATAGCTACAACTTTCTTGAAGAATCAAAGATTGAATATGATTTTTGTAGGGTCAAAATTTGAGGGGAAGTGAAGGCACGCATCTGTCTAGAATTTCCTGTGCTCAAATTTCATGGTTTGCAAATCAAAATGTTTGTTACACCATGAACATACATTAGCACATATATTATCTATACTAGTTTTACACGCACATTGCGCGGATGAGTTAATGCTCAATTTTTATAGTTAAATAAATATTTGAAGAGTGAATTCCATTTTTGGTCCTACTGTTATAGGGGCGTTTCCAATTTTAGTCTACCTTAATTTTTTTTTGCCACTTTATAACCACTATTATTGAATGTGTTCCACTTTTAGTCCCATCGTTAGTATTTTCATCAAGAGACCGTGTAATCTAGGGGTATTTTGATCTTTCTTCTCATCCAAGACTATGTTTTGACTAAAGAAATGAGAACATTAAACCTAAAACCTAAGAAACATCGCCGGCCCATGTTGGAACGAACGAAACGATCTAGCTTTGGCTTCCCATTCTCGTTGTTCAAAGAGCCATCTTCGAATATCGGAGGAGGAGGACGAAGCGCCTGGATTAAAAGAGAAGAGGCAAACATAAAATGACCAAAATACCCTTTGATTATACGGCCTCTTGACGAAAATATTAACGGTGGACTAAAAGTGGAACACATTCAATAACAGTGGTTGTAAAGTGGCAAAAAAAATTAAAGTGGACTGAAATTGGAAATACCCCTATAACAGTAGGACCAAAAATGGAATTCACACATATTTGAAAGTATATAAATGCAAGATTATATATGACAAGTTCATACATAAGTAATTTAATGTCGAATTTGCTTATTTAAATATGTAACTCATAGTTACAAGATAATATATGAGATTCATTATAATTGTTACTAAACTTTTTTTAAATAGTAGTATTTTTGTTGCAAAGCGTTCTAATATATTTAATGAATGCACATAAGATCAATGAATGAATCACGGTACCAGTCATTTAGGTGTTTTGCTCAGTGTTCCATTTATTCAACCATTATTGGTTTGAATGAATTATTATGGATAAGAAATTCCTAATTAAGGAATTTATATGTAGTAAAAATTTTAATTTTTAAATATAATGTACCCAAAAGATATTGGAGATGTAACCCCAAAGATCAAATAATGCTAAAGAAAGTGTGTTGGTTATTCAAATCAGTTTGGATAACATTTGTGTCCAACCACTGAAAATATCAAACACTGCAGTTCCATATTTTCACATTAGCGTTTTGGAGAAGGATTTTCCCAAAAACACCGCATGTATGAAAAAAAAAATTGTTTGTTGTAGAGCCGTTTTCAACTTGATAGTAACAAAGAGTTAAGTTTTAGTGGCTCACTGCATGCCCATCAACGGAATGGGCAAGCTTAATTTTTAAATTGGAGCCCTCAAGGCTCCCATGTCACTTTTTCACAGCCCGATGTTGGAAAAAGTAGCAAACTAAGGAGAAGCCCAAACGTTCGTCTCCCCCATAGTGTTTTATTATTTATTATTTTTAAATTTTTTAAATTTTATTATTAATTATTATTATTATATTATTATTATAATTATATTATTATTATATTATTATTATTTGTTCTTTAGGTCATTTTACATGTTAATCTAAACAACTTTTTCAAATATATTTTTACTAACCGCTGATATAATTCGCTGGTCAAACCCACTAATGAATCCGCTATTGCTAACGACTAACACAATCACAATGCTAACCGCTAACTGCTGATTGCCAAACAAGGACATTGCAAGGTAGTTTCCTAACTTCAATTTATTGTGTGATTTGAATATTATCTTGGTCAACAAATCCCCCAAGTAGTTAATATGATTGACTTAATTATATATATATATTTTTATTTTTTCATGGTATTAATAAAATACTTGGTAAATAAATATATATCATTATTTTGTATAAAATTTGATATTTAATTAAAAATAGTTACAAAAAAATAATAGACAATGTATAGTGAATATAATCATTGAAGTGATGAATTTGAATGTAAAGAATTTTTACATTGAGAAAAATAAATACAATATAATAATGAAATTATTTCTGTAATTATTATTGATAAAATGAATAATTTTTTTGAATAAAAACATTGTAGGGACAATGTACGAATATAAATCCAATTGATGAATTCCGAATGTAAAGAATAATTATATATTAAAAGGAAAATAAAACAATATAACTAATGAAATTATTTTCTTCTTATTTAATTTATTGATAATGAATAATTATTATTTTTTGAATAAAGGCATTGTAGAGCACATAATAACTAATTAAATAAATGCACTTTGCAACCCGAATGGGATAATGCCAATAATTATTTTTAAATAAGTATTTTAAGGTATATCAATGCAATATTATATAGAAGATGTTTGTTTATTTAAATCGGTAATTTAAAGTATATAAAACAAATAATATATGAGAAGATTGATTATAATTTGTTTCCACTAAATAAATGTTTGCAAATTTGTATTAACGCTAGTCTAGAAATTAGTCTAAAAGCGATGTCTAAATAAAACTACTTTTGATTTAAATTTTTCTAATTCTTCTTAATTCCCTTTTGGGGTAGCATTATCGTTATCTTATCTTCAAGTACATGTCATCTTTTTGTTATTTTTTTTTTGTATTTTTTTATTGGTATGTGTCATTTGCAATGGGTTATTGGTGGTTAGCATAAACAATCATTATGATGTGGAGACCGGTGTCCACCCTTGGCAAAGGGACCCGGTTCTATGTTCATAATTAACTGAACTATATGTTCAAATTGTTAAAGTAATATTCTAATTTTTTAACTTCATATTCATAATTTTTTTTTTTAAAATTGAACTTTATAATTGCACATTACAGAACTCTAATTTCGATAATTACTGAATAATATGTTCATAATTATAAAGCTATAATCAAATTTTTGAAAACTTCATATTCCGGCACCCGGATTGAACTCTATATTCATAATTATAGAACAATGATCGTAATTATATTCACGAACTCCCTATGTTCATGAATATATACACTTATGTTCATAATTTTTTTTAACTATTTATTCATATTAGAAAAATTTGGAATGTGTCCACCCTGGCAGGTGGAGCGCACGATTCCACAAGCATAATTTGCCTAGGCATAGAGGGAGTGCAATCGTGCAAGAGATATAGTGTAGGAAGTTTTAGATTTGGGCCTTGCTGTGGTATATGACTGTGTCTTAGTTTGTATTGATGAACTCTTTATCTTACAAGCACCCTACTGATATTGGCCGCGGTTGGTTTCCCCTACATGTTTTCATGTGTTGTGAGATGTTGTATCGTAAGATTATCATGTGAAAAAAGTATTGAACAAAATATTCAATATTATGATTTGTATAAAAACTTGTAAATAATATAATATACCATATGTTTAGTGTTTTATTTCTTAAGAAAAACCCCCAACAATATACATTACAATATTATTATGGCAATAGATGGGGTTTAAACTTGGGTTCGTCCGTATTTGAAGAAGACTGATTGATCAGTGAGTCAACAATACGCAGCCTCTAGATCAAGCAACCGAAGGTTTAATAAAGGGCAAGAAGTTTCTAAAAGATGGTAGCGGCAGTTCTGATATGAGGTTTGGAAAAAGAATATCCAGCATATCTCTTACAGACTTTTTTCTTTACAAAAACAAAAAGTCCGCACCAATTCTACAAACCATAGATATATTTGGAGAGTGTCCAAATCAAGAAGTTAAATATACCTTATTCGTTAAGTAAGTTAGGGGTTGCATTGGTGAAGCGCGACACTCATACTCAAAATAGAATATACATCTCTGGTTGTCATGCCCTCTTCTTCAAGACCCAATAAGTTCATGGTGCTTACGAAGAAGAATTTGAGAAATAACAAACTGCTTAACCGATTGGTAAGCGAAGATCACTTAGTTGTGGGAACAACGTGGGACTGCGTCATTGAATAGCGGACTGCACAAGAGTTAGCTCCTCCAATTGAGGATTTCATTGGACTTTATTTGAATACGTGGCTCTCCAGACTTATACAATCCACTAAACCTTATTAGACTGGATAGCTGACCTTGTGTGGGGCACTTGTGTGAGATTGTTTTTCTCTACCTTTGGTACATTAGATTCTGAGTTAGTGGATTGGACGCATCGGTGATCGTCCCCCAAACAAACCATATGTGTTGATTTCTTTCTGCCTTAGTTTTCCGCACTACGTAAATCTGTTTATCTATCTGAATGACTGCTTGATTGAGAATCTGAGTTTGTCAGTCACATATCGGTTTGCAAGAAACTAAATCAACTTCCAGATTAAGAGAATATGCAAAATTACATGTGGTATCACAGCTTTTTAAGTCTACATAATGACTTGATCCATAAGGGAAAAAGCTTTTTGCATTTTGTCTCTCTTTAAGAAGATGTTTGCTTGGTTGTCTGTTGAGATTTAGACTACTCTTTGCTTGTGAGTTCTGGCTAGTCGCCTGTTTGAATCAAGATGGATGCAAATATGAAACCACCGGAATTGGATGGTCACAACTATTTATTATGGAAGGCTCGAATGGAGATTTACCTTCAAGCTCAAGCCACCAGAGTTTATCGTACTGTCCTCACTGGATGGAACCCTTCGACAGTTCAGAATGCTGACGAAACCACTGGGATCAAACCAATAGAGACTTGGACTGCAGATGAGATGTCGTCCTCTGATCTGAATAATAAAGCACTGAACTCTATTGTAGGATCTCTACATGAATCAGTCTTCACTTTGGTTATAGGAATAAAAGAGGCAAAACGTGTATGGGAAATCCTTGAAACCAGATTTGGGGGCACCAGTGACGTCAAACAGTCAAAGCTCCAGATGGTCATATCAGAATTCGAAGCTCTCAGGATGAGTGAAGAAGAAACTGTATCTAATTCCACAGTCGTGTTCAGAATTTGATAAACAGAGCATCAGTACTTGGGCAACCGTTTACAGATGAACGAGTTGTCAAGAAGATCTTTCGTTCTCTACCCAAACGATTCCGAATGAAGTGACTGCAATTCAGGAAAACATAGGCTGGGAGAAGAAGAGTGTAGGAGAGCTTATGGGGAATCTGCATACTTATGAACTTCAGGTATTAGCTGATGACGATCCTATATTCAACAGAAAAGGCAAGTCAGTGGCTTTTGTAGCCGAGTCTGATAGAGAATCTGACACGGATGATATAGATGATGAAGCCTTAGCCTTATTGACAAAAAATTTCATGAAAATTCTGAACGGTTTTAATCGAAGGAGTCAAGGACAGCCTAATAGGACACAATACAAAGGTGGAAACTCCGCATATCAGAAATCAGAATCGTCTTCTTTCACAAAGACCAATCAGTCCCAGACTAGACGAGCAGGGCAATTCAGAACCACACCAACAGACACAGTTAAAACTCTGAATCGATCAGAGCAGTGTCGGGAGTGTGAAGGGTTTGGACATATACAATCTGAATGTGCAACTTATCTCAAAAGAAAGAAATCTGTGTCTGTGTCTACCTTAAGTGATGATGAAGAGGAAACAACATATGACCCGTTTGATGAAAATGTTGGAAGCTTTGTAGCTTTCTTCACAGCAACAGAGGTTCACTCAGAATGAGATGAAACTGATGGTGAATCCTACATATCATCAAATGATTTTGAAGAGCGACATGTTCAGCTAGAGATGGAATTTGCCAAACTGGTTGGTAGTTGGGAACAACTAGTGAAAATCAACAAGAATATGAATGAAGATCTGAAACACCGAGATGAGCTACTGAAGAAACTAAACATTGAGTTAGTGACAAAAGATGATCTTATTGCTCAGATCAGATCTCGAGAGGGAAGAAGCTGCATCAAAAGCAGGACTGGAGGATCTGGAGAAAACTATCAAAAAAGTTGAGATGAAGATGGTATGTTTGTAAATTCACTCGGAATTGGGACTTGGTTCATTATCCTGGCCAAAGGTTGTTGGCTTGTCCGATGTTTTATGTAGTTGGGAACCCTGATGGAAACAAAAGTAGATGCTGAAAAGGCTCGTCTGCGTAAAAAGCAAAAAGGGGTTAACTCCATATATTGGCCCGTTGATTAAACCCGATCACAATTTTTACCCGTCTGGTACAACCGATCTTTTCTGATGCCACAATCTTATCCTGTCCTATATTGCTTGGGCTATAATTTATCATTGGATCGTAGCCTCCTATAGAATCCTTAGACCGAGTTAGACCATCAATGAATTGCGTTTTACAGTGGGGGAATTTAAAGAGGGTGTATATGGGAAAGGGCTTCGGATTTGACATGGACAGATCCTCAATGTCTGCTGCCCTAGTTTTTTATCAAAGAAGCGTACAGTCTGGTGATGGTTCAGTACTCAGTCATGAACGCCAATCATCAAATCAACTCAAGTTTTATCAGAAAACTCCCTGGAAAAAATTTGTTGCTCACGGGGCGCTGGGAGAAACTGATCCTTGGTATGCAATTCAATGAGTACCGCTCTCTCCTACCATGCGATGAACAGTCTCAAAACGTGCCTGGTTTGGACGCGTTTATACTGCACAAGTTCCTAAACCGACAGCCTGTGGTCATGGGAGTTAGTTCGGCGCCACTCAACAGTGGATGCATTTCTGTTTCATCCAATACCGTCAGAGAGAGCGCTTCATATTGCAACCAAAGGTCCGTCTCCCACCCCACTTAGCATAAACATCCCGGAGGGTTCTTAACAAATCATGCGATCTCTATCCTATCTGTTACTACCATCATAGTAGAATATGTTTAACAACTGTTTCCAATTCGAATGTTACCTGGTAATGACCGGCAACTGGATGTATAGCACATCTTCTATAATACGGGAAAAATGTAGTTAACTTGCAGTATTGCTCGAATGATTCATGTTCTACGTATTGTAATCCTCGGAGCGCAAAGAATGAAAGTGGCAGAAGGAAATACTTCAGATATACAAAGCACACTCTTTGCCAACATTCGATGACAAAGATGTCTTTTAGAAAATTTTGAAATATTCTTTGCGGTATCTCTAAGTTGTAGAGTCAAAGGACACGTCCAAAACATTGGAGATTGTATAAATTCCAGAAAACGAAAATATGCTTGGACCAATAATACAGGAGGAAATCCGTATTCGCCTAATGATTGTAGACCGAATTTGATACCTCCCCATGGATCCTAACATTAGCTTGTAACGGAAAAGGGAACCCCTTTTCAGATTCAGGAAAGATACCGAAGATTGGTTGGGGAAAATTGTTTGTACTTAACAGTCACTCGCGACATTGTCTTTTGGCAGTTGATTGTGAGTCAATTTCTGCTCTCCATGTGATATGTCATTGGGATGCTGCATTGAGGATTCTAAGATACATCCAAGAGTTCAGGAACTGTGTGTTTATACAGGATTCATGGAAATACAGAGATTATTGGTTAATACTGAATTTGGCCAGATTGGGCTGGATGCGCCTTGGGATAGAAATCAACATCAGGATATGCTGTTGTTTTCCTTGTGGGCACCTAATTTCTTGAAAGTAAGAACAAAATGTAAGTGGCTCGATCAAGTGCAGGAGCAGATATGGTCAATAGCCTTGGGAACATGTGAACTAATCTGGTTGAAGCTCTCTTGACTGAATTAAAATTTGTGTGAAGGGCCAATTAACTGATGTGCGACAATCAAGCTGCTTTGCATATTGCATCAATCCTGTTTTTTCAATGAAGAACAAAAACATCGAGATCGATTGTCATTTTATTCGTGAAAGATGCCATCGCGGGGAATTGTTACTCGCTTCCCCTCAGTTCGCTCGCGTTTTGGGGTTCCGCCCCTCCGCCTCCTGCGTGCTCACTCCCCCCCTCAGATGCTCAGTTGGCCTCGTCGCGACATCCTTATAGACCCATAAAGACTCGCCTTCAAGAGCGTGGTGTCAGTAGTTCCGCCCGCTGGCTGTTCGCGCCTCTTGGCTTGGCTTGTCCGTTGTCTTCTGTCGTTCCCCCTCGTCGATAGGATCCCTGCCGTCTGGTGGCCCGGCCACCCCGGGCCCGATCGTTGGTCCGGGGGCGCACTGTGCCGGGCTGCCCTCTGGCCGCCGTCCTTTTGTCCCGTGCCCTGCCCGCCCCCCCTTTCTTCGTTCTTTTTTGTGTCACGTCCGTGTGTGGCTCCGCGCTAGCGAGATAGAAGGATGGATGTTTTTTGACCCCCGCGCCGCTCTCATTGTAAAGTCTGGATTAGCTCAGATTGCCGGCGGTCTTCCCGTGGTCCTGGCCGGCCCTCGTTCTTCTCCCCCTTGCTGCATATGGTTTTTTGCCGCCCCTCTTGTCAATTCTCTATACTCTCTGATTTTTTTCTGTCTCCCGCAGTAATCCGTGCTCTCTCATCTATCATTGTTGGCATCGTCAGCCGTTTTAGGAGTGCTGACGTCACCCTTCCGGTTGCTCTTAGTTACTCCCAAGTATACAGTGCCTCATCTTATGCTGTTGTTATCGGGGGACGTTCATGCCTACTCAGACGTTCGCCGTTTCTTTAGATTCCTCTTAAGCATCAGTGCCGTTTGTATGTTTGCCCTGTGCTTCTCATTATAGGCCCGCCCCTTCGGGCTCCCCACCCCAGCCTGTCAAAATGACGTTGACGTCACCTTGCAAGAGCTGTATCTTGACGTCCTACCATCAAATAGAACCTATTTGTGGGACCTACCCTCAAAACTGAAAGGCATTGGAGGAAAAGAAAGTACATCTTTGGTGTTGTTGAAGTGAAAATTCTCACTGAATCACCCTACTTACTTTCTCTCACATCACATATCACTACCCACAGCGCATGGCGCGTGAGACTGATCATAAAGATAGAGAAGAATATACAACCCAGTGAGTCCATATCATGCAACACACCACTGAAAAGTATGGAAAATAATTAGTCTTTGTTCTTCTCATAAATTGCGTAATTTCTGTTTTTTAGAGTAAATTGTGTCCCATAAGGTTTCTATATGTCATATATTCTCAAGGTTTCTATGACTTTACTCATAACAGTATTATAAAAGCAAGTTACTCTATTCTTTTACCTTGCTTTGGTGGATTAAGCAAGACCCAAGGCTAATTATTTGTTGTAAGCCATTTCCAATTGAGCAAACATTATGCAATTCCACAAAAACAATACTTCATGTTCTAAAACCACTTGAATGACAGCTTTAATAAGAGATATTACATGAAACACAACCTCGTATATGAGAGTCACACAATGATTTGTGTAAGGGTCACGGGTCAAGACTCTGTGATATTACGTGCTCGCGATTACATAAACGTCGATGCCTTAAATAACAAAAAAACAGCAAATGGGTAACTGGTCATGTTGAGATTTCTTTCTGCTGTTGAGGGCATACTAGTAACAAGTGGTAATACAAAGGTAGTATCTTTGTCTCATAAATTGACACCATAAGCAAAATATGTTAGAAAGAGAAAAGACATAAAAGAATGTTATCTGCAACTATTATAATTAACTTTAAATGGGCACCAAGAAGAGAGGAAGAAGATTTACTGCTATAACAGTTGGCAATTGAAAACCAGGTTTGTGTATTGTATAATTTGTAATTGGAATTTGGAAATATGATTTCTGTAACATTTTTTTTTTTTTTTTTTGAGAAATAATTTCTTTTCCATCTTTATCCAATTCTCTAAACTAAATCCTTTCTCTCCTTGCCTTTGTCACAAAAAAAATTGGGATGTGGAAATTTTGGTGCAGTCCCTTGCTTTAAGCCGCCTGCACTACGCTAGTTTCTGTGGAGCCAAACTGACTACTGAAACCAAGAAATCTTATTATGAAGGTGGCGAACCCAGTGGATTCTATGTGAAAATGTTGCTTGCTTAATTTTTATGATGGACAACATAGTGCTGAAGGATAAGAGTCAAAATATTTTTTCATTTGACAGGCCAACTCTATTGGATTTTTTTGGTCTTCCAAATGATCCTTCTGATGTTTTAATCCCTTATAGACAATCTCATTACTCTTCTATGCCGATACTGGTCACAAGGTACTTTACTCTGTTGCTTGTTTGCTTTATATTTAGTAGAATATTTAAGGTTGACTTCTTTCCAAAAGGTGGTTATTTTAGTAGACTTTTAAGATCAGGTAAACTATAAGTAAACTGTGAGGCATATAGCATATCTATGTGCCTGTGTTATTATGTAACAACTGTAAATTAGTGAAGTATATATCTTATGTGCTCTAAGCTTATTTGATTATCATTTCCAATATAGTGGAGAAGATGGCAGGAGTCGAGCAGAGCAGCTATTGCATATTCTGAGAAATATTGATCCATTTGTTTCCTCTTCTTTGGAGTACCAAAGAAAAAGAGGGTGTCTAGCAGCTCATGAGCTGCTCATCAAGTTTCGGGCAATTTGTGTCAATGGATACTGTGCACTGGGGCTGTCAGAGTAGTTGCAGTCATAGCAAACAAATTGACCATGCTGCTAACCGCAATCTCTCCAATTTACCATGTAATTCTCTCTTCTTAGTTATTCCCCTCATGCTACTAATCCAACTTTTATGTGTTAACACTTTTTTGTTTAATTGATAGCTGCATTTTTTTTACCAAGTCGTGATGCTTTGTCATTGGGAGAGCGAATAATGGTGTATCTGCCTCGCTGCATAGATACAAAATTATGAAGTTAGGAAAGTCTCTGTTCAGGTAAGTTTGCACAGTTTTTACTGGGATGAAGTCTTCAAATGGAATTTCAATTGAAATTACTGTTAGTGTATTGAATAAAAAGGGATATTTTTCATATTTTCATGTTGTCCCTGATGTCGCGTATAAAAGATCACATGTTTTCTCCTTGCAGATTCTAAATCTATTTTTCAATATATCGTTCTCCCTACCTAAGCCATAAATTCTAGTCATGGAATCGATATAGAGCTGTCTTACATTGCTTTGTCATCCCTTGAGGATGTTGTGGCTATCTTAAGAAGTGTAAGTTCTTCTAGAATTCTCTCCCTTCTTAATCACTGATATGAAGCGATAAAATGGTTCCACAACATTCTTAATTTGCTACTTGTATAATCAAAGTAATTTCTTCTTGTCTGAATTTAATTTTATATTGCCAGGATGCTTCAATAGATCCATCAGAGGTGTTCAACCGGGTTGTTTCATCTGTTTGTACCTTGCTGAATAAGGATGAGGTTTGACAGTGTTGAAAGTTTGTTTGGTTTTTTTTTTTGAATAATCTGCAATATCATGTCTTGTACAGCTTGTTGCTGCTCTACATGGTTGCTCTGGAGCTATATGTGACAAGATCAAGCAGTCTGCTGAAGGTGCTATTCAAGCAGTGGTTGAGTTTGTTACAAACAGGGGAAATGAGTTGAATGAGATTGAAGTTTCAAGGTCCTCTATTAAATGGACTTAATTATGGATTTCATGTAGATAGGGTGGATAGGATTTATTTATTTATTTATTTATTTTGGGTATTTATTCTTCAACCAAGCTTGATTTTGTTGTTTTTTTTTTTTTTTTGGCATATACATGCATATACAACAGGACATCGCAATCATTGCTCACTGCTGTGGTTCATGTAACAGAGAAGTATTTACGTCAGGAAGCTCTTGGAGCTGTATCCTCATCTCTGCATGTCTATTTTAACTATAATTACCATCGTATTATCTGTTTTCATTTCTTAAAGCTTGTTGGAAGATGTTTTCACATTTTTGCCTGGGATTTTCTTATGCGTGACTTCTTTAACTGTTGAAAGATATGTTCTGTAGCTGAAAACACAACCTCAAAAGTTGTGTTCACTGAAGTATTAGCTGCTGCAGGACGAGATATGGTGACAAAAGATATACACAGACTGCGTGGTGGTTGGCCAATACAGGATGCTTTCCATGTGAGCATATTAATTGATCATTTGCTGGTGTTTACTGAAGAAATTTTGAAAATTCTTGCATTAAACTAATGGAGATTACAATAGCATATATACAACCTACTCTAATAATTAGTTCTTTCCTTAAAATCTGGTAATTGAAAATCAAGAAACTGATTCATAGGAGATTCTGAAAATCACCCTCAATCTCTCTATTATTCTTAACATATTTTCCTAAAATAAATTTCCTAATTTTGACTCCCTACTATTCAACACTCCCCCTCAAGCTGGGGAATATATATCATGTAATCCTAGCTTGCAAATTAAGTCTTCAATGTGCTTAGTCCTATCATGATGAACAAGATTCTTTGCTATGCAAATAGTTGCATGATTGTCACACATCATTAGAATAGGAGATGAACTCACTTATCCCAATTCACTGAGAACCCTTTTTATCCGAATCCCTTCACAAATTCCTTGTGCTAGTGCTTTGTACTCGGCTTCTGCACTGCTTTTGGCTACCACTGATTGCTTCTTACTCCTCCATGTAACAAGATTATCCCAAACAAAAGAACAATATCCAAAAGTCGACCGTCTATCAGTGATGTTTCCTGCCTAATCAACATCTGAGTACATCTTAATGTCACAATTTTCTGTCTTTCCGAAAAATAAGCCTTTCCCTGGTGTCATCTTCAAGTATCTAAGAATTCTATAAACTGCCTCCATGTGTCTCTCTGTAGGGCTATGCATGAATTGACTCAAAACACTCACTGCAAAACCAATATCTGGTCGAGCCACTTTCATCCCAAGGAAATATTTTAGATTTCCAAGATCTTTATTAACCTCAAATTCTTTTGACAAACACTTCTTCAAAATCTGTAATTCTTCGACATCATTCCCATATAGAATAATATCATTGACATAGACTATCAGTATAACAATTTTTCTTGTTTGAGAATTCTTAACAAACAGAGTATAATCTGACTGACCTTGTTTATAGCCAAGGTTCAAAATCACCTTTGTGAATCTATCAAACCAAGCCCGGGGGATTGTTTAAGGCCATACAAGGACTTCTTAAGTTTGCTAACTTGATTCTTTGCCATACCTCCTTTGAAACTAGGTGGGATTTCCATGTAGATTTCCTCTTCAAGGTCACCATTTAGAAAAACATTTTTTATTTCCAACTGATGCAAGTACCAATTTTGGTTGACAGCTAATGAGAGAAGAATTCTGATAGTGTTAAGTTTTGCTACAGGAGCAAAAGTTTCTTGATAATCTATCTCATAGGATTGTGTAAATCCTCTAGCCACAAGTTGAGCCTTGAATCTCTCAATTGTTCCATTTGCTTTATACTTTATGGTGAAAATCCACTTGCAACCCACGGGTCTTTTCCCAACTGGCAAATTAGTAATAGTCCATGTTCCATTCTTTTCAAGTGCATCAATCTCATCTTGTACTGCTTTCTTCCATTCTGAATTCTGTAATGCCTCTTGAATTGTGATGGGAATCTAAATATCATTTTTACAAGTAAAAAGAGGACTTCTGAATATACTGTCTTATAGAAAAGAGAATACAAAACCTTATAAATATACGCTAGAATTTGAATAGGAAACAAGTTTCCATATGCCTGCCTGCCTAAATCCCTAAGATTGCCTAATCTATAGAGATTCCATATATTATGTATATTCCATAACACTCCCCTTCAATTGGAGCATAGATATTAATCATGCCCAACTTGTTACACAAATAGCTGATTACTCAAAATAACTTAATAACGAAATATAACCCTCAAATTTATTTAGGACACTCCCTTAAAACGAAAGCTTTTCTATAACAATCTTCGGATCTTGCTGTGGCAGGGATTGCACCAACAAGGCTTCCACCGAACACAAAGAAAACCCGGCCAAATACCGCATAAAATCACTCATGGCTTGTACCCGGGCACAATACACGCCACCAAAGTTGACGCTACTAACGTAGACCAAATAAGCTTGAGATTGGACCATCCCTACAAACAGAAGCTTGAATGCCACTAACGTGCACCGAACTGCCACCAATACCATGGAGAAACACCGGGTGAACCCAACAGTGGACCAAACAAGCTTGGAATAGGATACTCCCCCTGAACTGGAAGCTTGGATGCTACCAATGCCTACGGATACCTCCCGTCACCAAAGCTGTCAATGTCTTTCTAGTTGAACACAAAGACTACTCCTATTTGGCCAAAACTTTCTACTATTTCTTTTCTTCGATGAAGGAATGCCCATCTACACCATCCTTAATTAAATGAGCCGAACCCACACCTTACCTAGACAAAAACTGATCACAAACAGGTCACAAAACACACAAAAAGGTAGCTTGAAGGGGTACGAAACAATCTGACCGCAAAACAAAAAGCAATGGTCTAAACTAAGTCCAGAACCGAGGAGAGGGGACTTAGGGACCCAAGAACTATCGACAAAAAATTTCCCAGGTAATGGGCACGGTAAACTGAATAGGCACCGGAGAAGAAACATCTAGTGACACGGGAGACTGAATAGGCACAAGAGAAGAAACATCAAGTGTGGCGAGTCTTGTGCAGAATCAATAACCACAGGTTGATAAGGCATGGGTTGAGAAGAATTTAGTGATTCTGAATGGGCTGATATTAGAAAGAAAGGATTTCTTGGAACATGTTTCTCTTATTCTCTGTGTGTTCTTCACTGCCACAACACTGATATATATATACAAGCTGGGAAGCTTTACATAGCCTATTCACGTCCTATGCCTTTCTATCTTCCATGCCTATTCACATCTATGCCTATCTATCTTCCATGCCTATTCACATCCTATGCCTATCTATACGAACACGAGCCATAGAAATTAATCCTTGTTGAATCTTTTCACGCACAAAATGACAATCTACCTCAATATGCTTGGTACGCTCATGGAACACTGGATTATTCGAAATGTGTATAGCTGCTTAATTATCACACCATAAATGTATGGGCTTCATCACTTCCACACAAGCTCCTTCAAAATATTGTGCACCCAAGTTATCTCACATGTCACATGAGCCATCGCCCTATACTCAGATTCTGCACTGACCGAACCACAACAGCTTGTTTCTTGCTTTTCCAAGAAACCAAATTACCTCCTACTAACACACAATACCCTGTTGTAAAACCTCCTGTCGCTCAACGAGCCTGCCCATCAGCATCAGAAAATGCCTCAACTCTCATATGTCCACGATCAACGTATAGAATACCTTTAACAGGCGTATTCTTGAGATACTTTACAATTCGAACTGCTGCCTCCCAATGAGTTCGCGTAGGTGCTTGCGTGAACTGCCTTACACACTTACTGGAAAAGCAATATCCGGACGTGTAATGATGAGATAGTTCAACTTCCCCACCAACTTCCTATATCTCTCTGGAGAGTCAAAGGGCCTCTCCCTCACCAGTTACAAGTCTAACACCCTGCTCCATAGGTGTCTCGCATGGTTTTGATCCTAACAATCCAGTATCATCAAGCAAATCTAGTACATATTTCCTTTGGGAAAGAAATATTCATTTCCGAGAACGAGCAACTTTGATCCCTATAAAATACTTCAACACTCTCAAATCTTTCGTGTGAAACTTTTCTTTGAGGAAAGATTTAAGAGCTTCAATCCCTCCTGCATCACTACCTGTGATTACTATATCATCAACATAAACAATTAGAATGCATCCAACATTAGTATGCTTGAAAAAGACAGTATGATCACACATACTCCTTTGCATACCAAACTCAATAATCACCTACTAAACCTCCCAAACCAAGCTCGTGGAGATTGCTCAGGCCATATAGAGACTTCTTCAATTTACACACTTTCCCAGACTCCCCTGAGCAACAAAACCCAGTGAGTTGCTCCATGAGACTTCCTCAACTAAATCACCATGTAGAAAAGCATTTTTGACATCTAGCTGATACAAAGGCCAATGATTAGAAGCAGCTAAGGAAATAAAGATATGAACTGAAGCTAACTTAGCTACAGGGGAAAGTTTCTGTATAATCAACACCTGTATACCCCTTTGCTACTAGAACGAGCTTTAAGTCTAGCCACCTACCCATCAGGGTTCATTTTCACAACATAAAGCCACTTGCAACCAACTGCAGTCTTACCAGCCAGGTGGGGTACCAAATCCAAGTATGATTGTCTTCAAGAGCAGCCATCTCCTCCTCCATTGCATGTCTCCACCGATCATGAGCTATAGCCTGACTCAAAGTGTTTGGAACTGACACAGAATCTAAACGTGATACAAAGGTGCGAGATGACATTGGCAAATGATCATAAGACACAAAAGAGGAAATATGGTTTTTGACAACGGCGTTTACCCTTTACAAAGGGCAATGGGAAGATCCAGATCATTTGACGAAGAATCGAAGATTCTGGTAAGGAAGAAGTATTCATTGCGGTTCGAGTGGTGCCACCTCATCTCTTGGCCGCCGAGTATAAACCAGTGTAATCGGCGGCCTAGAAATAGACTCGACTAGTATGGTAATAGTATATGTTAGGAAGTCATTATCTGGAGTAGACCCATACTCCGACGATCCAACATCCCTAGAGAACTAGGGATGGCAATGTGCCCCGTCCCCCCGCGTAGGGGACGGGGATACTCCTCCCCGCCCCTTCCCCGAAAATTTAAAGAAATAATAAAATATATATATATAGGCATTAACTATTATATTATTAGTTATTAGTTATTTAGTTATTAGTTATTAGTTTATTTAGTTTTTTAGATTTATAATAAAATTAAAATTTAATTATTTAAAAGACTTAAACAGCGTCAAAGAATTAGTATTATACTACTGCCTACTGGTCTACTATTGTTAGTATTCAACCCTAATTCCTATACCCTAAGACAGACAGTAATAAAACTATTCACGAATTGAATTTGAACTTCGTTGTTAAACTCCATGTATTTGTATTTATTTCAATCAAGGATACACCTATTTATACAAGAGTAAACCACTAAGGTAAGTATCAAGAATACATCTCTAAGAATATATTCTGAATCCTAAGATTATGATAATATAATCCTACCATATAATGTCTACACTCCTCCTCAAGTTGGAGCATATATATTGATCATGCCCAACTTGTTACACAAATGAGTGATAACCAAAATAACTAATAACAAATAACTCAAGTCCATTTAGGACACTCCTTGGACCGAACAAGCTTGAGATTGGATACTCATACTCCCCCTCCAACGAAAGCTTCGAACGCCACGATCCCACGAACAATGGGTGAACATAAAGTGACCCAACAAGCTTGAAATTGAATACTCCCCCTGAAACGAAAGCTGTGAACGCCAAATACCTACGGACAGATGGGTGGACTCAACGTAGGTAGACCCGAACAAGCTTGGGATTGGACCATCCCTTAACCAAAAGCTTGGACTCACCAATACCGCAACTCCGGGTGAATCAAAAGTGGACCGAACAAGTTTGGACACACAAAGTAAAGAAGACAAACTCCAAACTAGAGGACACAAATTCTTTACTAGCAAAAGGGAAGTATCTTGACTAACAAAAGAGAAGTATGCTCCAAATGACGAGCATAAAAAATGAGAGACCACCAAAACGAAAGGGGGGAGAGGACTAAAACAAAATAGACAGGCATCAAAACGAAATAGGACCAAAACAAGACAGCACAAAACAACAAAACTAGATAGTACGAAAACGAGATAATTACCAAAACGAGACAATCTGACTGTAGAACAAAAGGCAATGGGTCCAAACTAAGTCCAGAACCAAAACAAAACAGACTTAGGCGACCCAGGAACAAGTTGACCACAAACGTTGTGGGAGGAGCCTCACGCGCCGGCGACGTGAGGCTCACGCACTAATCAAAACGCGACGACAACGGAGTGGCAAAAAAAAAATTTATCGTAAAGGCTCTTGATACCATGTTAAACTCCATTTATTTGTATTTTATTTCAATCAAAGGATACACCTATTTATACAAGGAGTAAACACACCTAACTAAGGTAAGTATTCAAGAATACATCTCTAAGAATTATATTCTGAATCCCTAAGATTATGATAATATTAATCTACCATATAATGTCTAACAGTTAGTTCGTATGATATTAAAATAGTTGAATGTTAATTGTTGAAGAACTAAGTTTCTAATATAAGCTTAATAAGACTTTGGATTTCAATTTTTTCTTTTGTATTTTTAAAAATTGTATTAATTTGAGACTTTTGACTATAAGTTGATCGGGGATGGGTTCCCGTCCCGCCAAATTCCCCGCGGGGACGGGGACGGGGAATTTTTTCAATTCCCCGCTGGGGATGGGAATGGGGATGGGGACGGGGATGGGGATGGGGTAGCGGGACGGGCACGGGGAGTATACTCCCCGCCCCCACCCCCCCCGTTGCCATCCCTATAGAGAACACCATGTTTTAAAAGAAAGTAACATCAGCTGACACTAAATACCGCCCTAAGTCAGTGAATAACATCTATAACCCTTTTGAGTATGCGAGTGCCCCAGGAATATACACTTAAATGATTTTGGATCAAGTTTTCTGCGTTGAGGATGCACATCTTGGACAAAACAAGCCCACTACCTCACTCTTGCCTGCTCTGATACCATGATATTAGAAAGAAAGGATTGCTTGGAACATGTTCTCTTATTCTCATGTGTTCTTCACTGCCACACACTGAGATAATATATATATACTATATATATATATATATATATAATATATATTGATTATATATATATATAATTATCTCAGTGTTGTGGCCAGTGAAGAACACACAGAGAATAGAAACACATTTCATGTGGTGTGTGTTATATATTATATACCATATTATATATACTTAACAACCTTATATATACTTGGATTATTCAAAAAATAAATCCAAGGGACATGACTTTTAAACTCCCAAGGATGTAACTTATTTGATAATTAAAGTCAAGATTATTTATTTGTGACAAGAAGTTTCAACTTCATGAGTTAATTTCAAAATTAAAAACGATAAAAAAATTAAATAATATGACCTTTTAAGGCTTACTCTGGTAGTACGACCTCAACTTGGCTAAGGAGACTCGCTTGTCATTCGACATCAAGTCACTGATTTGATCTACATTGAAAGCCAGTTTAATTAATTAAAACCAGTACACTGGGTTCGGAATCTTTTGATGAAATTCTCTGTTTTTTATTATGGCATCACTGTATCCGAACCCAATGTACTGGTTTTAATTAATTAAGCGGCTTTCGATGTAGATCAAATCAGTTGACTTGAGTCGAATGACAAGCGAGTCTCCTTAGCCAAGTTGAGTGTCACTACCGGAGTAAGCCTTAAAGTTATGATATTTTTAATTTTTTTATCGTTTTTAATTTTGAAATTAACTCATAAGTTGAAAAACTTCTTGTCACCAATAAATAATCTTGGCTTAATTATATCAAATAAGTTACATCCCTTGGGATTGCTAAAAGTCATGTCCCTTGGATTTTTTTTTTTTTTGATAACCCAAGTATATATGTATATGTTATATGTATATGTATAGCATATAATATATATAATATATATATATATTAATATATATATATATTTATATATATATATATGTGTGTGTGTATTATATTATATAGATATATATGTGTATGTGTATGTATATATATGGATATATATGTGTATGTTATATATATATATATATAATTATATTATATTATATACACCACACACCACACACAAGTAGGGTACAGATTCAAGAATGGACTCCCAAATTGGACTCCCAAATTTGATGTTTCATCATGCTCTCCCCCTGAACATGAGATTTGGATGGAATGATATATGTTCAAATAAAGAGACATCCATAGTGGTGTAAAACTTTTTGGTGGTTGGAGAATAACACTTGTATCCTTTTTGTGGTTGGGGGCATAACCTAGGAAAATACACTTATTGGATCTAGGACAAAATTTGCTACGGTGTTGGAATACACATGAACAAATGTTGTCCAACCAAATACCTTGAGTGGTAATCATATGAGATTGCACGTATGTGAGGAAAATCTTGCAGAAGAAGTTGACGGGGGTTTTTTAAAATTAAGGACTCTAGATGGCATGCGATTAATCAGATAGGTGGTTGTGAGATGGCTTCCCCCAGAAATAATTAGGAACCATGAGAAGAAAACATTAGGCACCGGGCAACTTCCAAGAGATGTCTATTTTTTCTTTCAGCCACTCCATTTTGTTGGGGGGGTTAACACAAGAGCTTATATGGAAATCCCCATTACTTTGCAGATAGGTATTGAGACTACTAGTGAAGTATTCTCTAGCATTGTCTGATTTGAGTATCTGAATCTTAGAGTTATATTGGGTTTGAATCATAAGATTAAAGGTTTGAAAATTTTTCCCAACCTCTGACTTGTCTCTCATAAGAAAAACCCAAGTTACCCGTGTATGATCGTCAACAAATGTCCCAAACCATCGAGTGCCAGAAACATTTTTTATCTGTGAGGGACCCCACACATCACTATGAATCAATGAAAACGCAGTGGAAGGTTTGTATGGAAGTCGAGGATAAACTGTTCTAGTATGTTTGGCAATCTGACAGATTTCACAATGAAAAGATGATGGAGTTTTATTGGCAAATAGTTTTGGAAACAATTGGTGTCTATATGACTATATCTGGTTCACTTCATTAGTATAACCAAGTTGCAATGCAGATATTAATATTAGTTGATGATTTTTCCTTGTTCTTTCTTTCCCCTTCCATGCTCTATATCGGTTCATACCATCAGTATAACCAGGCCACAGTGCTGAGTCAAGAGATGTGGAAGAAGTTGTAGTTGTCTCTGTATGCCAATGTAAAACCTTAATATGTTCTGTAATATTTGTGTTCTGTTATCTCCAAACAGAATGGACCACAAAGAAGCCTAAAGAAAATGCCTGCTAAATATTATGAACTCTTAAAAAAAAAATTAGAACATCTAGTTTTGCTGTATAAACGCTTGCTGCATTTAGATATAGGCAAACTTTTGCTGATTATCTTGTCAATTCCTTTGCTTTATTAATCACTTTATTGCTTTATAGCCAACTATAGTAATTTAAATACACATAAACCTCTTGATAATTTAACTTTGTTTGGATCCATTGACTGGGGCAACAGGCATTTTCACAGCATTTGGTACTTTCACATTCATTTCTGGAGCATGTGATATCTGTCATCAATCAATCTCCTGCACTGAAAGGTGGTGATAGTGGGAAAGGAGAGAGTTCCAGGAATTCTGTTGATGGTAGCATAGAGGATGATGTTTCACGGGCAGCAGTATTGGCTCTCACTGCTTTCTTCAGGTGTAATTTTTGAATTTCATGATTGATTTCTTATGTACATTTGATTCATTAGCAAGATTGTTTTTTCTTCACCAGAGGTGGTGGTAAATTTGGGAGAAAAAACTGTTGAGCAAAGTTATGCCTCTGTGCTTGCAACACTTACTCTTCACTTGGGAACCTGCCATGGTTTAGCTAGCTCTGGGGATCAAGAACCACTCCGGTAATATTCTTGCATACATTATACTGACATGCAACAAACATATGCTATGAATTGCTTTGATATTAATTTATCTTTTTCTGGCCATATGTTTTCCCGTGAATTCAGTGCCCTGTTGAATGCATTTCAAGCTTTCTGTGAATGTGTTGGTGATCTTGAGATGGGAAAGGTAGAGTCATCTTTTGCTTTGTTGAAGTTTTATGAGTTTACCAATGACATCGATAATCAAATGAGGCAAATATGTCGTACAGATTTTGGCTAGGGGTGGAGAGCAAAATGAAAATGAGAAGTGGATAAAATCTTATTGGGGAGCTTGCTGGAAGCATCTCTATAAAAAGACCAAAGGAGGTACAATGAACTCACTGAAATGCCTCTCTCTCACACACACACACGAAAAGTGAAGAGACAAGAAAACAATGAGAAAAAAAAAGGAAAAAAGAATTTCTTCCTTTCATTTTGTTTAAGCAGAGTGGGAATGTTAAGAAAATCTTATTTATTTCACCATGACGGTGGTAACCTTACTGGGTAAAGAAAATAAAATGAAAATTAGAAAAGCTTATTTATCTTGTCACACTGGGAATTCACTCTACTGAAAATTAAAGAAAGAAGGTCCACTTTCCCATGTAGTTCATTGGAGAACCAATTAACTTCTTTCAAAGTAATAGGAAGACCTTCTCTTTATGATTTCTATTGCAACATTCCCTCCTAATAGTTTCCTGTTTGATTGAAAGAAAATTAGACAGTGTCTCTTATGTAGAAAGCTAAAAGGAAGAAGGTCTACGAACACTGACCTTGTATCTCTTCTTGTCTGTTTTACTGTGTGTTCTTCACTTCTACAAGTATAAGACACATCTATATATACAAGAGGGAGGGTTATCTATGCCTCTTTCACATCCATTGTCTGTTTCACCTACTTTGACCCTTCACATACTTGTCTATTCATTTCTAACACTCCCCCTCAAGCTGGAGCATTAGATATTGAGCATGCCCAACTTGTTACAAATATATTCAATCCTGTCCCTACTGAGCCCTTTAATGAACAAATCAGCTAGTTGCTCACCACTGCGAACATGAGCCATAGAAATTAAGCCTTGTTGAATCTTTTCGCGCACAAAATGACTATCTACCTCAATATGCTTGGTACGCTCATGGAATACTGGATTATTTGAAATGTTGTATAGAAGCTTGATTATCACACCATAAATGTATAGGCTTCAACCATCTCCATACCAACCTCCTTCAACATATGTGCACTCAAGTTCTCTCACATGTCACATGAGCCATCGCCCTATACTCAGATTCTGCACTGGAACCGAGCCAAACAGTCTGTTTCTTGCTTTTCCAAGAACCAAATTACCTCCTACCGAACACACAATAACTTGTTGTAGACCTCCTGTCGCTCAACGAACCTGCCCAATCAGCATCTGAGAAAGCCTCAACTCTTTCATATGTCCCACGATCGAGCATATAGAATGCCCTTTACCGAGTGCATTCTTGAGATACTTTACATTTTGAATTGCTGGCCTTTCCATGACTCGCCATAAGGTGGGCTTGCATGAACTGGACTTTACCAACCACTGGACTGAACAATATCCGGACACACGTATGTTTAAATAGTTTCAACTCCACAATTCCTAATTATCTCACTGAGAGCCAAAAGTCCTCCCCCTTCCCCACCAGCCACAAGTTCTAACAACCTTGGCTTTCATAGTCTACCTAAGAAAATAACTTAATAACTTCCCAATCTTTTGTGTGGAAAATCTTAGAAAAGGGGAATTTAAGAGCTTTCAATTTCCCACTGAATTCAATAACTTGTGTAATATTCATCAACGTTAAAAAACAATTTTCAAAAATGCATTTCAAAAACCATTAGTTTATGCTTGAAAAAGAACCAGTTAGGAATCACACAATTTTTAGTCCCTCTGGCATTAACCAACTCAATTTTAATCCCACCACTAACTAAAAACCTTCCCCAAACCCAGCTTTGTGTTACCTCCAAAAGCCATTATTAAAACTCTTCAATTTTAACCACAACTTTCCCCGACCCCCTAGCAAACAAAAACCAGGGGGAAGGTGGCTCCATTGGTAAAACTTCCTTCAACCCCAAAATTCCCCACCATGCAAAGGAAAGGGGTTGGGCATCTAGTTGATAATAAGGAGCCAAATTGATTTAGGAACGCAGCTAAGGGTTAATAAAAACAGATACGAATGAAAGCTATTCTTCACTAACAGGGTGAACGTTTTCTGTATAATCAACCCCACCATTAAGTTTTGGTGTATACCTTTGGCAACTTTAACGGACTTTAAAAGTCTAGCCCAAGGGACCCCCATCCTGATTATTTCAAACAAAAACATTAAACCTACCTTGCCAAAAACCAATTGCAAGGGGTTTTTTTACATCCAAAAGTATGATTTGTCCCTCAAGGAGGGGCAAGTGCATCCCCTCCTCCTCCAATTGGCTGTCTCCCACCCATCATTGAAGCTATTTAGGCTGCCTCAAAGTGTTGGAAACTGGGACACAAGGAATTTCTTAACGTGGATACCGGAAAGATGTTGAGATGACAATTGACCAAAATGATCATAAGAAACAAAAGGGGAAAAAAATAGGAAATAGGTTTTTGGACCACTGACGTTTACCTTTACCGAAGGGCAATTTGGGAAAAAGAGGATCCAAAGATCAAATTGACGGAAGATTTCTCGGTAATTGAGGGAGTATTTCACTTTGCGTTTCAAAGCCGGCGCCACTTATCCTTTGCCGTCGAGTTATAAACCTTGGTGAAATGGGGGGCCTAGAAAACAAGATTTCGACTTTATGGTAAATAGTATATGTTTAAAGGAAAGTCAATCTGGGTAAGACCCATACCCAAAGGACGGGATTCCAACACCCTAAGAAGAAACCCCATTGTTCAAAGGGAATTTAACATCAGCGAAACCACTTAATTATTCCCAAAGGTCAGGTGATAAAAGCAAAAAACCTATAAACCTTTGAGGATTGTTGAAAGTAAACCATGATATAACCACTTAATTTGGAAATTTAAGAATTCAAGGTTTCCCCTGCGGGTTGGAGGACGAACATCCTGGAACAAAACAAGTAACACCCAAAATATGTTGGAGATGAAAAAAGAGGTTTCGTTAGAGACCACCCAAGGATAATGGAATTTTGACCTTTAAGGACAGATGAAGGCCATCTTGTTGATCAGAAAACATGCAGTTATGAATAGCATCAAACCAAACGACCTTAGGCACTTCATTTGAAAACAAAATTGCCCAAGCTATTTCTAACCACATGACGATTTTTCCTTTCTGCAACTCTGTTGCTGAGGGGTATATGCACACGAGGACTGATGAACCATCCATTTTCGGCTCATATAAGTGGAAAAAGGTTTTGGAGAAATACTCTTGTGTGTTTGAAATTGAGGGATTGATAGGTCTGGCGGGTGGAGAATAACCACCACCCCAGTTAGGCGGAAGCAAAAATGTGAGAACCAAAGAACAAGAATAAAGAGAATATATATTAAATGAAAGATTACAATAGATTTCTCTCTCTAATGTATGTTCTATACTTCAATGGACCTCTATATATACTAAACTAGATACTAAATTAGTCTAGGAAAACTACTTAATAAGAATAGGAAAGTAAGACAACTTTCCTAATATTCCAACACTCCCCTCAAGGCTGTAAATTCTGGAAAGTTCCAAGCCTTATTAAACAAGCACTCTACTCACTCCAAATTTTACAAATTAAAATTAAATTGCCAACTAGAGTTAACAGTGCTTGAATGGTTCGGAGGAACAATGGAAACCCTTGGGAATGGAAGCACCCCAGGGGCAGGTTGTTCATGGGACCATCCTTGGGGAAAAATGGGCACCAAGTTAAAAAAGACACAAAACCCATCGCAAAGCCACAGCCACTCGTGACGGATGGACTTCCAAAAAGATTGACTATTGTTCTGGGAACCCTTCCTTTGGAATGAACCACCCAAAAGGGCACAAAAACGTTGCCTGGAAAAAAAGTAAGTCAGGCACACAACAGTCACGTTGGGGGAATTGATGACCAGAGACGGAAGGTAGACACGGCCAACCACCCAAGAGTTGACGGAACGAAGACCGTAGAAGGTGCCAGGTAGCGGGAACAGTTGCCCACGATTCCTTTGGGAGGTACAGGAGAAACACACCTAAGTCGGGTAAGCGATTGGGAAACGCACGAAGGGAATTGCGAAACTCGGGAATTGCACCCGAAGAGGTATGCAGCGGGATCACCCTCACGAAGATAATTGAGACATGAAACAACCTTCCGATAACACAGAGTTGCCGGGAGAAAAAAGCGTTGCGGACTTATGGCGGTAGAGAACAAAAAGGAAGAAAAGGGAATAGCAAGATGGGCAATAGGAGGTCCGGAGATTCGCTAGAGTAAAGTTAGCGAAAACCAAAAAAATAGCCACAGGTAAACACATTCGATTGTAAGATAAGTCGCCACTCCCCCTTACTTTGGGGAAAACCATGGAAAATCAAAGCCTTATAAATGATAGCATGCAAAGGAGGTATGCCAGGTGAGGTTGCCGGAAAGTGTGCGCCATGGATAAGGGATACCGGAGATAAAAGGTATCACAGATGAAGAGATAATCCCCGACAGTTTATAACAAAAACAGGGTTGCGCAGAAAAATTACGACAGGCACCCTTAAAGCATGAGGGTAACGGTGGGAAAACAAAACCAAAAAAGGTGCCGAACCGGTCAAAATGAGTTCATTGCGGCCAAAAAGTTATCAAAGTTCGGAATAAACTGAAGGGAAGGAGGGATCTCGATGCCGGCTAAGGAGGTTTGACTTGTGTTACATGGGACCAAGTTGAAATGGCGGAATTAAGTGACCGGCGGTACGTGTTTGTTGACCCGCGACGGGGAACAACGGGAAGAGTTTGCGCGAGCGGTGTGGGGAAAGCAAGAAACAACGAGGCGCCAAATGCGGGTCAAAACTAGTTCTGGCCCCCTCGGGAGACTGGCGCCTGAGGAGGTCACCAAAATTCACGATCAAGAGGGGTGGTTACCCCGCAGCCACCCCAGTACTTTTACGGACGGTTGCGTGTTGGCTTGGGCCTATTCGTTTTACTCGTTCTCGTGCTCAAAAATGGGCAAACGGACGTCTCGGAACGAAGATTGTTAAGCTCAGAAGAGACATTTGCTGGCCGGTATAAAGTGAGTCAGTCAGATAACTCTTCGATCTACGTGCCTATAGTAGTGTAGTGACCCTGCCCAAGATGGTATGGCGAAAACTAACAGGTGTCATATGATTCATCTCCACATTCCAACCAAACCGCGATGAACGTAACTTGCGGGCTAAGTCAGACTAGGGAGCTCTGCTGGAAGGGAACGGCTATGGCGTGGACATGTTTTATTTTTTATCGTATAGGGTTTTTTCAAATATATTTGAAAAAAAAAATTAACATACGTGAAAAGTAGGCTCTAAGAACGCTTTGAGTAGGAGAAGTTTATATAAAAGAGAGCAATGCTAAGAATTAAATAAACTCAAAAAAGGATCCTAGTAGAAATAACCGACTATGCAAGATTAAACATTTGAAGAAATAAAATAGCACAGAGATGCGTAAACAGAGATGTAAGTTAAACCCGAAGAGCCCATAGTAATGAAGAATGTCAGAGTCGTCCATCGCGATGTATGGAACGGGAACTAAAACCGTATCTGATCTTACTCGCGATTGGTCCTAGATATGTGTCATATTTCTTTCTCACCTATTTTATCTATGAAACATTTGATATAATTTTAATCATGGAAGGCCTTTGGTATATATAGGTATGATGTGGCTGAAGGTAGGCTGAAGGCCCACTGGGGATAAGCATACCGGAGATAAAGAAAACAACGATCGTTTATGTTATTTCCAAGAGAACTCTATGCGGAAAACCGGACCACTGGGCAGCACCTAGTTCGTGGCACACCGAGTAGAGCATCGAAAATCGTATTGAGAGTGTCTCTTCACCAATCTTTCCAATCTCAACGAGTGATAATATTATTTCGAAAAGATAGAGCGAAGCACGATTTGCCTCAAGGGAGGGTCATTGCACTGACGAGCTAATGTCACTGCATTTGAACAGCGAACGCTATAATGAACGGCGCAGTGACCTGCGTTGAGCGCACACTTACGAGACCGAGACGGACAGCTGACCACGCAAAAGAACGGCAACAGCACATTGGTATGATTGTGCTCCTCCCGAGACGAATCCAATGGTGGTAGGCAACGAAACTGTTCACTACCGAACGGAGTGAGATAATCGGATCTATGGCTAGAGAGATCTAGCCGGAATAATGCATATTTATGCAGATCTCGGCGGCTAGATGGGTTGAGCTCTTACAGGGGACCGGCATACAGTTCCCAATCGTCCAGTAAGCTGTTCGTTAACGATGTGGCGATACTTCGTAAGGGTGACCAGGCACGCGCGGGAAGGCTAAAAGGGAGGGTTCTGTGAATTAGGGGGTATTGCGTAATTATCTCTCATTTGAAGAGCACACGCAAGCGATTAACAGCGGCAATGTGTAAGGCTTCGTTAAGATACCACGGTTCTGTTGAAAGTCCCGTATGACGGATTGATAGGGGCTTGGCGAAATGAGACACCTCAGTTATAACCGAACCAACACCGCCTAATAGTTAGGCTGATAAGTCTATAAATATTGGTCGTGACCTAGACACAAAGATCACAAAGAGTAATTATAACGATATTCATCATCTAAGTAAGAAAGATTACAATAGATTGTCTCTCCTTTGACTTGTATCGTCGCAACGGAACTATCACTTCATATGGACCCGATCGACGGATAATAGCAATATAACTAAAAAAAAAAAAACTAGGATAACTCCCGAAATTTCAAGTCTAGGTCAGAAGAGCGCCACAACTATAAGAAATATAGGAAATACAGACCGCTAACTTATCACTATATAAACTTCAAACATTGTGCATTGTCACTCCGTATTACACTTAATATTTTATTAAAACTGGGTTTTATCTCAGCACAAAAATTACCATAAAAATACAACTATGAGGTAGGCTGTAGACAAATTTCCTACAATCCTCGTTAGTGATTCCATTCATGAAGGTCTATAAACCACGTTCCAGCACTCCTTAGAGACTGAGTCGGAAGGGCTCACAAATTGTTACGAAAGCTAGTGCTAAACCCGTTGGCGCTTCACCTAGTGACCTCGATTGACACGAGGCACCCAAGACATTACAGGAATTCAACGCGAAGGCACGTTTTCAACATAATAGTGCGGGATCGGTATGTACTGTGCTTGCTTTTGAAACCCACTCGTAGGATAACGAGGAGGTGGGAAACCGACAATGCTTAGAAACTCACACGACTTACTACACTGCAATGATGTGTAAGACTTAAGATGATGCTAGGACTTGAACTCCACGAACTCCAGAACTCTTTCTCGTCCAGACACCCGATCGTAGGCGTGTGGACCGATTGCGGCAAATGAACCCACAATATTTGTGCCGCTAAGGACAATAGTGACGATTTGAATAGTGTATGAGGGGTGTATAATCCTATTCTCCAGGACACTCGTGCCTTGGACGATGAAGTATACAAATGTTTTCCTCCACACGCGACTCATATATAGTCTCTATTCGATCTTTCGCGGAATTTCCCCCTTACCGGGAACATAATTTTCTTTACGTCAACCCATCGATATACGCAGAAATCATGAGGCGGAATAAACAATTTAACCGGGGGAAAAAGGAGAGCGAGCAGGCAGCACGAATCTCCACAAAGTCGCGGTAGCTCATTGAGTTTTGGCTTGACATGGAGAGCAAAATGTAAAAACGAGAACAGACTTTTGTGGCCAAGGTAAATTTAACCAAGATCCCGTATATCTGCACCAAGTTAATTAGTGCTTAGTGACAGAGGGGTAATGATGAGGGAGCTTGCAACAACCACTGAGCCCTCTACCACTAGAAGATCTTGGAACAGCCAAATGACCCATTCCGTCAGCATAAGTAAGCGTATACCCCAGTGAAGGCTTTTTGATGGAAAAATTGAGGATTGTATAAAATCAATTAGAATTACCTGTATCTATATGGATGGCTCCCACCTAGTCCGGAATCGATGAAAGCCGCCGACTGTGTAGATGAAGAAGGAGGGCGGGATATCAGTCACGCATTGAAATGACAGCGCGGACCTTGACCTGTTTTAGAGCGCTCCGAGGGAACAGGTATGCAGAAGTGTGAGAAGTTGATTGGGACACGGAGACTGCTATAGAATGAGTCGACTACCACCTTGCAGTTGATTATGCTGCTTAGAGAGCTCGCTTCAATCTGTCAGCCTTCGTATCTTGAGCATAATGTACTCCAGTCAAGTAGAGTTTTAGTTGTTCAGCGAAATCTGCCTTTGTTCTTCTCTAGGTGGGGTCTCAGACATCTTGATTCTTTGAAACCTCTGTCCTGACAATCCTCTCTATGAGCTCCCCTTTAACGGCAGCAATACTTTCCTGATTTATGGTACGTGGCACACGAGCGAGAGCCACCTCCTCACAGTCCTCGATCGGCGGACAGCGGCACACCTCCATCTCGGATATAAGTCGGTGACCTAACCGATATGCACCCCCCTTGCGACACAAACGTACTTCCTATCCATCGCTTGAGATCTTAACCTGCATTTGATAACTAAAATAAGTTCAAATCTTCTCGGGGGATGTAGATCTCGATCAGACTCCTTGGAGTTCAAATTAACTCGTCTTTAAAATTGCTAGGATTATCAGTTATACCTGTATGATCCAATGATCCTATCCTTGTATTCCCAGCAATTGTGACCTAAGAACCGCTCATATTCTTTGGTCACTAAGTCACGGTAATAACTTGTGCCCAGAGTGAACGGGCCGTTTCCTACGTTCGGATCATCTAAAAGCAATTAATTGATCACGTTGTGTTTCATTGGTCGTGGTCTGACACAAATCCATCTCTAAGTATGTAATAGGCGATTGCTAGATGGTGTTGTATTTGATCAGTACAAAAGCTTCACTTAAGGGATTATCTTTTGAAACTCTCCGAATCATATTACCTTCCTCCACCAGTCCCGTATCCGAATCTCCGACCCTTTTTGGAGTAATGGATAGACGATAGGACATCCTAGACCAAGTGCGGAGTTACAACTTTTACATCTAAATTCGTAGCTACGCAACGTAAACCATTCAGAACATCTGAATGATCTTCGGCTCAAGCTGTCTTACTCATATTGGTCATCGGGTGGGATCTACAATGTTGCATTGATAGGATCCACTTCGTGATCGGGAATATCATCACTCTACAGGTGTTTTCACTCTCCTGGCTCCGGTGGGGTTAAATAACAATATGCTTTTAATCATTTGCCTCCCACCTGTGCCCGTTATCATCTTGCACAGGCAAGCCGCCTCGTCTTTATTCTGTAGAAATGAGCTCCACCAGCTTCCCCGGTGGGGAACTTCCCCATTCGTTCGATACTTCATAGAATTTTCAGATTCTGGGTTGACCGACCAAGTGTTTCCATTAGCCCACGAATCCATATTAGGCTGATCCATCCGCAGCCCAGGACATACATCAAGGCGATGAGATAGATGAGTAGACGGGACAACAGAGGTGTCTAGCAATTGCTAATGAGGTAAATTTGATTGTTCAGCCATAATGTGTAGTGTCCAAGATATAGAAGAAATCTTGTGAGTGCAATGGATTGCGTACATGAGTTTGGAAACTGTTAACTAGCGGTTGCATCTCCCTGAACATTCCAGACGTAATCAATAGCCGTTGCTAGCCAAGACAAGCAAACCACTATCAATTACAACATACAAGTCGAGTTAAACCGCAGCCCGCAGCGCAGAATATATCGTCTGTCCTCTCTCTCGAATGATTATGGGGATCGCTCGTTAAGGGCTTCTGCTACCTCGTACACCTCATGATCCGGACTGTCTTGTTAGCACTTCACTGGCCCGATGCGCCCATCACCTGTGTTAACCGTCGGTCGAAGAGACTAGTCCGCCGGAAAATCCTTCTTAAACCGGTGCACTCCCATTTCGTCGGGTGGCTCCTCCCGCTCGTCTTCAGCGTGACGCTATCGCGGCGAGTTCTGAGTTAGCGTCCGCGTCGTCCTCCTGCTCCGGAGCAAATGGAAGGCAAGATATAACGCATTCGACATTCTTCACCTCGTTCACCCGCTTTTGAGTACCATGTAGAAAGCACACACATACAGTCAAGAAGGGTCTGCGAATCGTCGCACGAACACGTTTACGCCTGGCCAGCTGAAAGGGCGATCTGTTCGCATCTTTCGGTATTTCTGTTACTGCCACTCGTTTTGATAGCAGGAATATAATAAATAAGAGGACAGGCCGCCAGGTGAGCTCCAATTACTGCCTCATAAGACCCGAGAGCGCATGGGTTATCTATGTCGTACTATCACTCTCAATCGTCTCGTCTACCACAAGAGCTAAGCGTCCATTTGACCTTTCAATACTTGTCTAACGATATCATTTTCGTTCTCGTCTCAGAAGCCATAACAATCCCTTGCCCTAGCGATTATGACATTTTGTAAGTAGTGTATTTATACAAAAACCGCTTGGTCTCAGTCGGGAGGTCTCGTGCAGGAACTTGGATTAATGTTTTTGGTTCTGATAGGAACAAGAAACTTCAGGGTAGCACCACAATGAGTGGCGATCGATAGTATATTTTATATACACTGAAGATTTATAAATGATGCCTCTAAAAGTTTTTATACGCTTGTCTCAAAGATTGTAAGTAATGCTAGTTGTGATTAATAAGTATAGAACTAAATTCAGTAGCTGTCGAATACTTCGCGATATATGGCTCATTAAATCATTAATAGTTTTTTTATATAGAGGAAAAACAGACTAACTAACTCGACGAAACTCAATAGCCGCATATACAAAAGTGGATAGAGATAGGTTATAGTATAAATGAGGATTTTCGTTACTGTCAGAAACACCAGCCGTAGTCTATCTGAGCACACTGTCAGACCACACTATGTGCATAGCATATATAATCATAGTTCTACAAAGATAATAATTTGCGAGATATTGGGAGGGGTGTGGTTTTTGCAAGACCCCAGTTAAATGATGGCACCTCTTCTGGAAATTCAAAGTTTTCTGAAAATAAATGAGTCATAAACTTCCGAGCGGAGATCGGCAAACCATTTTCTATATGCCAGTTGCCTTGTTATTTCCAGAGAACGTGGTGTACCGTTAGAGTTGCATTTTCAAATTTAGTCTTCCCAGCAATTATCAGACGAACATAAGGATTCCATAGTGGCAGCTATATAAACACTTTTAATAAAAAAGGTAGGTGGAAAATACGACGTTCGATCTCGGTGTATGATACTCTCTGTGAGGGTTTTCCTCCGGAGTAATCGTGAGGGAGAAATCTGTCTGAGATCGCTGTACCCTGGGATACAACCGAGAGGTAACTGGCATCTGGAGTGCGTGTCCAGAGCCAGAAAATCTAGCTTCAATCCTGACACCACGGAGGTGATATCGGCGTATCGAGAAGAAGAATAAAAGAAACCAATCAGCAACCAGAAGGTACTGGGGCAAGGGTTCGCCGTTTTGCTCCCGCAATCGAGTCTTGAATCTCGGAAATAAATGGAATAACTTCCTAACTCTCACCCCAAAATGCGCGGCTGTGAGAACCAGTGTGGATTTCTACATCGACATTGAGTATGTCATTGTCCTGGCAAAAGTCTACCCGAAGCTGGTTGACTTTTTCCGTTGACTTAAATTTTTCCACTTGCCATAAATGGAGCCGCACAACCCGGAAAATGATTTCCGGAAATCATTTTCCAGGTTCCAAAGACAAGCCTTAATCTCTGTTAAAACTGGAGGTAATATACAATGTCTCCTATGTATAGTTGGCACGTAATAATAGTTTTAAGTATAGCAAGTAAAAAAAATGCTCGTATTATTGTCTCGCGCACTCTCTCTAATATATGATATCCATGGTCGGCTGTTCACAGCTAATCGTTCCTGTGCGTTTGTCAGATGTGGCTTATTAATTCTCGGGGTGGTTGCTTGATCGACACTAGTTTATGCAAAGACGAAATTTTATGCCTGTTCTTTATCACATATATGTTAGAAAATGCCATGGTTCAAGGGATATAGGGAAGATTTGGAGGCGCGCGCTTTGATGCTTGTAAGAGCAATTATAGTTACTCTTGTCGCGTTCCAAATCAAAAGCTCTTCATACACAGCCACGTAGTAATTATTATACTAATAATAAATGAGGAGTGAGATTTATATAGTATAATATGCTGTGTATCATTCTCTCGCCTCTTCCTATAATTACGTTGGCCTATACATTTGAGCTACTGCACAGAATATTCATATTAAGTTGCTTATAATAGAGGAACAGTTGAGTTCGCATCATTCGTCATTAAATTCTAATCGATTCAGATGTGTATATATTCTTCTAGTGATTTATCGGAAAAGACTAATGTTTACAAATTGGCGATTACTTAATATTGCCAAAAGGAGAGTAAAGTCATTGGACTCGACCCCTATAGGTGTGTATTGACATAGAGAAACAATGGGAACGCACGAATGCAGAGTATTTATGCGAGGAGTTTTTGAAGACGTAGATCATAGAGGATTATACGTGTACATACTCTCAAATTGCTTGTTCACAAACCTTGCGTTTACATGCCGACCAAACGGTCACAGGCCCGAAAGCTGTTGCTTTTTAGCACATATTGTTGCGGGGCACAATATATTGTCAGAGAGATCGAAAGTTTTGCATGTGGTGATGCTTGTGGCAGAAGATAGCGTCACAGTTGTTTTGGTCGCCCCAATGACATGAGAGAATTATACAGGACTTAAAATGTAGAGACGGGAATACCTAAGAGTCACAGGTCAGTGAGAGCTCCTAGGACTGTAATTTGACTCAAATGGAGCGGGGAAAACGTTCCAGGTAGCAGACTATAGATTTCTATATTACTAGGTTTTTGTACTCATATGCAGGACTGTCTCATTTTTCGTATAATAGTGCTTCACAATTGATGTGAAGTGATTTCTCATTTTTTCTCTTTGCTGGATTTCGTAAGCGAATAATTATCTGGATCGCGGATCTGCCTTAGTTGGTGGAGCGATTTGTCTGTTAATCCGTTACGAACGAGACCTCAAGCCTGCTAAACTAGTATGCGGAGTATCCCTCCGGCGCAGCTTCTTGAGGGACTACGGCCTTTCAAGCCGCGGAAGTTTAGAGTGGCTTTGGTGCCCATCATATATCTGCTAGATGGTTTATGTGATGCACTCCTTAGATTTTCGTGCTCTGGGCAGTGTTCAGATCCGAGCTTCTCCGACAGTCGCGAGGGCGCTACACGCTACTGTATGTCTAACAGAACTTCTCTTCAGTAGCCTTGAGTTCTGACTAAGTGCGTGCCTTTGTGTTTTCTGACCTACCAATTTCATCGTGTATATATGGTGGATCCCTATTTACGTTCCATTTCCATTGCAAATAGGTTGTTGGTACTACCTTTGATTGGCGTGATATATTTCTTCAATGTATATCAGACGAGAGTCATTGAAAGCTCAGCAAGCTGTGTGAGACTACGTTCTCCTGCCTTTGTACACCATATTTACACCGTTCACAACGTCGATGGGGGCCAACTCTCTACCGATTTTGATATGAGATCGGTAAGTGTTCGGAATCGCTGGCGACTACTTGGATGGTGGTTACCGCTGCACCTGCGACAACAAATGATGTCGCCAGAGAAGTTAGATCTCTAATACGTATTTTGCATATTTACGCAAATGCGATAAGATCGAATGGTCTCCTTCAAGTACACGGTTACTCATGACTCGCTATAGGGTGTGAAACTTGCAGTTAAGAACGGATTCATTGTAAACTGCCACATCTGAGATGATTCAGACGTCCACCAGGTCGGTGTACAGTCACTAACTTGCTAATTCTTTCAAATCGTCGACTCGGCATTACTTTGGATTCGTTAAGACGAACTAACAACCCGTGCGCGAGGATAACGCTGCACATTCTGTTATATAGTCTCATTTAGAGGAATGACTCCTCGCCGCCTTGCACCGTGATCATAGCGTTTTTCCGTTACATGGGATAAATGGAATGTTTGCAGGCCTTTGTACGGTTCGTTCAGTCGTCCTCCACTGAGTGGCCTGTATACTAAACATATAACGACTCTCGGCCAACGGACTTGACTCTATACTCTACTACCTCAGATCCGGATGCACTATTTCAACGTTCGCGAACAATTTCCCCGTAATCTTCTAAACTGGATGTGAAATATGCATAGATACTAATCTAAGACCAAATCGAGTCTTATGCATGAACGCAAATATGTCTCCGTATGAGAGTTAGTCATCTTTTGTGGCTTCTACCATAGCCATAAATGGGCAGATTGAGCACGTACTGCCTGGGCGTCACGCATCGGTCGCCCCCTTTCTATATAATGTCGGTAACTGAATGTAGGTGGACATTGGTATACTTCAAAATTGCAAAGATGTCAAAATATTTTTGCTTTACTATTTTCATTGGAAAGTAATCTGATGTCAACTGTTTGATAGCTTTTTCTGGCAGATAAATTAAGAGCTATTTTTTGCTGATATTTCTTCATTAGAAATGCTTGAAATTTGATACCAATTGAATATTTTTCTGGTAAATTGGAAAATTTTGACAATTTTGAATTGTCGGTTGCCAGCGTATCAACTATCCATAAAATAGTCATTCCCCTAATCACTTCCTTTGCTTTGGCAACAGGTTTGCTTGAATGCAAAGATTCGAGCCAATGCCTTTGCAGCATTTGGTGCACTCAGCAGCTATGGAGCAGGATCAATACTAGATTCATTTCGTGAACAGGTGTTCACTTGACTGTGATTTGATCTATTAGAAACTAGTTAAATACATTTGGTGTTTTTTATGCCTTGCTAAATGTATCTATTATATTACTTGTATTAACTGTAGAATTATGAAAAGCTTGTTATTAGCCTCTTTGCTTTATCCTCTTTGGTTGCATTTTAGGAGCCACCACCGCTTCACATATTGACTCTTAGAGCTTAACATTATCTTCCCCTCTCAGATTCATGCTGCCTTCCCACGTATGGTTCTACATCTTCATGATGATGATCTTGGTGTCCGACAAGCTTGCCGGGTATGTTTTTTTGAACAGAAAGTTTTCTTTACATGATGTGTTTCTTGGAAGTGGAGTCAACAACACAACAACTTTGTTTTACCAGAACACTTTAAAATGCATTGCTCCATTGATTGAAATTGACGCAATCCCTGTTCTTCTCAATACACATCGGTTTAGTTCAGACCATAGGTATGTGCTTATTGTATTAAATTATACTTCTTTAACGTTCAATGGGGTTACGTCTAAGCAGCCTTTATTTTTCAGGAGTGACTATGAAGACTTCTTGAGAGACCTTGCAAGACAACTAACTCAGTATCTTGGCCCCCGAGTAGATACTTACTTGTCAGCAATAATACAGGTTTGGCTCACTCTTGCAGAAATTTTTATTAAAATCAAGAAGAAAATAAGAATATAAATAGAAACTGTTCGAGTCGATTAACCACATTACACCTCAAAGAATCGGTATCAACCTGAAAACTAACATTACACCTTAAAGAATCGCTATCAACCTGAAAACTATCCATCACTAACTAGTAAAATGAACTGCTCTTTGGAGGATGGTAGAGATAAATGAACACGTAATAGATATTGCTTGTGTACAGAAAGTTCATAAATATAGAAATCATTTCAGCTGAGAAAAAGCTTAGAATTTTTTGATGTAGGGATTGAATGCTAAAGATCGAGTGACATTGATACGTGATTGATGCTAGATGGTTTATTTGGTTACTTTATGCATTTTGCAAAAATATTGGGTGGTTTTTGGTCAATCATCAGATTTCTCTTCAATTACTTAAGAGCCATTTTATGTTATTCAGAGTCATTGTTTTCTTGTGATATATTAACAACAAACTTAAGAGTAAGGAGCTGGAATAGGCGACCATGGTAAAGTACAGAATCACAAAATAATTGTATTTCCAAACTTAGCCGGTAAAACTTTTGGTTTGCAGGCATTTGATGCTCCCTGGCCAGGTTATTCAAGCCAACGCTGTTTATTTGTGTAGTAGGCATGCTTTCTCTTTCAGATAACAAAAACATCTCAGCCCTCTACTACAGTCAGGTTTGTCTGATATAACCGCTTCTCATGACTCCAGTTTTACTGTTTAACCACCGTGTTACCAGTCTGTGAACATATTTGAGTTGTCATTAGGTATTTGGAGTATTGGTTGCAAGGCGAGCAATTCAACAGATGCAATTGTTAGGGCGACTTGCTCAGCAGCACTAGGCCTGTTACTAAAATCGCCCAATTCAAGCTCATGGAGGGATGCTCGCTTAAACAAGTGAACTCCTCAAGGATCCGTGAATTATAAGAATCAACGTGAAACGAATATAATAGAAACCGAAACCATAGTAAGGGGCATCTATCGGCTATAACTACTACGTTATTGTATGATATTGCAGTCTAACTTGAGTGCAGAATCATACTGAGAAGATTCTTGGTGGTTAAATCTCTGTGCACTTACTTGTACAGCTGCTAACCATGTATTTTGGTTTGTTCATTTTGTCTTGAAAGTGCTTGTATTCTCTTGTATAGGCAATAAGAGGTGTTTATTTGTTGAAACAAGAACCATTTGTGAGATTGATGATCAGAAATCCCATGATGTGTTGTTAGATAACAATAGTCTAACTATATGAACCATAGTATACGAGAAACCTACCTCGTATTGATAGCGGAAGCGTAGGCTGTTGTTATCTCCACATAGGTTGATTTCCTGTTTGGGTTGGCCTTAACGGACCGTCACCATTTTGCCTCAGACCTGGACTCAGAACCCTAGATGGTGTATTGTATCTACTGAGCAGTCTGAGTACCGTAACTGAATGTGCTAACAACAATCATCCTGTATCCCATCAATCCAGGATTATATTACACAGAGGTTTGGTTGACTAACAACTACTAGTTATTAAGTCCAACCAGACACTTAATTAATGCCTAGTCAACTTGCACCACTTAATTAAGGCCCTAATATATAATATCAATAATATAATTATAGGGGAAAATCTTACATTCTCAACTTGTTGCAAGTACCACACAACATCATCAAAGAAAAAACACACGAATCATAGTGATATGTCCTCTATTTAATCAGAGTAGTATCCATTATGGTCACAGGCATTTTAATCTCCAACTTAGGTCCTTATGAACAAACCCTATGTTTATTCTCGGTGGCCTTAAGGGAGGTTTTCTCAAAATACATTATGTGCACAACTGAAGGAGAAAACACATCCAAATTGTACAAAAAGAGTACACTGTATGATCTCTAAAACTTTATAAGCATGCCTTAAGTAGAGATCTCTTAATGTTAGCATAATGCTAACTATATTCCATGACTTCTTTAATAAGTTAACTTTAAGTACTATCTCTAACAGCTAAGAGCTTGGAGTTGACACGTCTGTCACTCCCACTCATCAAAAATAGCCAAAAGATAGTCAAGTCACAGAAGCATTCCAATAACTTAGACAATAAACCAAAGGTCTAAGTCCATTAAATTTAATGTGCTCAAAATTAAGGAGAAACCAAACAAGCTGGTTTAGTAGGTCCATAATACCTAAAATTGACCTAAGGATCCAAAAATTGAATGATATTTAATAATGAATTTATGAGTTAATAATATGCTAAATCCAACCTTAATACATGCTATTATGAATGTACAATTATAACAATAATTTATGAATGTACGTAGCATGCTTGGATTTGCACATTAATATATTATTAACCATATATCCTAAATAAATTGCAATACACTTTAGGCAATTTAACATGCACCTTAATATTAAATTAAAATTCAAACAGCAAACTAAAACTTAATATTGCTCCAAATTGAATGATAATTTAATTATGAATTTAATGCAAAAAATTAAGAGGAAACTAAAGGGCATTAATATCTGAAAACAAGCAATTACCATATATTTACCATTTGCCAAAAGTAATATTCAATATTAATTAAGAAATATTAATATGGTAATATTAACCAAATAATTACATTTACCAAAATTAATATATAATATTAACTAAAGCAAACATTAGTATGGTAAATAAATATAAAATAATGGTAATTACCTTCATGACTTGCGTGTTCTCCCGGGAAACTCCAAGTCAACAACCAAAGCAAACACCCAACACGCGTCCGTACACGTAAAGCTTGATGTCGTTGCTCGTCAATACAGAGACCGTAACCAGCGAAATAAATCCGGCGATTCTCTCGGCAAATCAAACGTAAGCAATTTTCGATTCAATAATTTTTGAAAAAAAAAAGATCAAAATTATGCTTTAAGGTTGAAAAGCAATTTCAACAATACAAAATCAATTACAAGCAATAACATGTTTAGTTATATCAAAGCCGAATAGATATATCTATACATATATACTTCAATATGAAAATAGAATGTAATTGAAAATCAAACCATATACAAATCTTAATGTATATGAAATTAATATTGCATTCTTAAGGCAATACAATCAACCAATTTATAAAGGCTCTGAAACCAAATGTTAGATATACAATAGTCTAACTATATGACCATAGTATATGAGAAACCTAACCCTCGTATGATACGGAAGCGTAGCCTGTGTTGATCCCCAGCCATAGTTGATGTTCCTGTTGTGTTGCCTCTTAACGGTACACCGTCACCATGTTTTGCCTCAGACCTGACTCCAGAACCCTAAGATGGTTATGTATGCTACTGAGTCTGAGTACCGTAACTGAATGTGCTAACAACAACCATCATGTTATCCCATCAATCCAGGATTATATTAGGCACAGAAGTTTCGGTTGACTAACAACTACTAATTATTAAGTCCAACCAGACCACTTAATAAGCTAGTCAACTTGCACCACTTATTAAAAAGGCCCTAATATATAGATATCAATATATATATTATAAGGGAAAATCTTACCGTGTTTGCTTCCACAAACTTCATCTTGTCATCTTGCTAATGCAATTCTTGACTAGAAAATAATATCCACTAAAATTTGTATCATTTTCAAGTGCCACGTGATTTGACAGAGAAGAAGTCGATCGAAAAGATGCTTATGCATGCCCTTACGTAATCTCAATTGTTATATTATGACCAGGTACATTGTGACCTAAGTCTAAAAAATTATGTGTCTGCAGTTAATATATTTTGTATTTGTAGTTTAAAAATTTTATGTACTTTGTAAATAAATTATAGACACATAACATGATAACAGACAAATAGATTGTTAACTGCATGTACAAAATATATTAACTGCAGAACAATAAGATATTGGTTAACATGTTATATGTATGTAGTTAACATATTTTGTATCTATAGTTAACATTTTGTGTCAGTAGTTATCAATGTTATGTATTTGTAATTACCATGTAATGTGTCTTCAATTTGTTTATAGGTATAGAAACGGTTAATTGTAGGTACAAAATGTGTCAACTGCAGGCCATAGTATTCACTATACAAAGTAAATCCTGGTCTATGGTATAAATCTGATCTGGTGTTTTGACAGCCAGAAATTCCCACTGCTTTTGCAATTATAAAAGGAGTCAAAACAAGCAAGCTTGGATATCCTATACAGTAATGGCAGTCCTAAAGCACGAGCAGCTGCTACATTTCATTTTGTTTCCCTTTATGGCTCAAGGCCATATGATCCCCCATGATAGACATAGCCAGATTGCTGGCACAAAGGGAGTTAGAATCACCATTTTCCTAACACCCCACAACGCCACCAGAGTCGAGGCTGCCATTGCTCGGGCTCAACAATCCGGCGCTACTCATCCAAGTTATCCACCTTGTTTTTTCCTGTGTTGAGGCAGGCTTACCCGAGGGCTGTGAGAATTTCGACTTGCTCCCTTCTATCGAACTGGCAGTGAACTTCTTCGTCGCAACTAAGATGGCTTCCAACCGCGAGTTGAGGAGTTGCTGGGGGAGCTGAAACCCTCTCCAGCTGCATAATTTCTGACATGTGCTTTCCATGGACAACCAATGTTGCCCACAACCTTAACATCCCGCGAATTGTTTTTCATGGGATGGGTTCTTTCTCCCTCTTGTGTCAGCACAAGTTAGGGAGCTGGAGTGGTCTTGAAAGCATGGAGTCTGATTCCCAGTACTTTGAAGTGCCTGGACTGCCTGATAAGATTGAACTGACCAAAGCTCAGGTTGGAAACCAGCTTAATCCGCCGTCCCAGGAATTCAAGGAGTTTCAAAAACAGGTGAGAGATGCAGAGGATAACGCTTATGGGATAGTGGTAAACAGCTTTGAGGAGCTGGAACCAGAATACATCAAACAGTTAAGGAAAGAGAAGGGGAAACCAGTTTGGACCATTGGCCCAGTTTCTCTGTACAACAAGGTGGGAATCAGACAAGGCTGAGAGGGGAAACAAGGCCTCCATTGATAAGCACCAGTGCTTAAGATGGCTTGATTCCAAGGAAACCAGCTCTGTCCTCTTTGTCTGCCTTGGAAGCCTATCGCGCCTGCCAACTCTTCAGATGATGGAGCTTGGGCTTGCCCTCGAGTCATCAAACCGCCCCTTTGTTTGGGTTATAAGGCACATGTCCGACGAGTTTCAAAACTGGCTCCAACATGAAAAATATGAGGAAAGAGTTAAAGGGCAAGGCCTGATCATCTACGGCTGGGCGCCACAAGTACTAATCTTGTTCACCCTTCCGTAGGGGGATTCTTGACTCACTGTGGATGGAACTCGACCCTGGAAGGGATAGCTTCCGGCTTGCCATTGATAACTTGGCCATTTTTTGCTGAGCAATTCATGAATGAGAGGTTAGTAGTGAATGTGCTCAAAACTGGAGTGAAAGCTGGAGTGGAGTTCACAGTCATGTTTGGAATGGAGGAAGAGACAGGTGTCCAAGTGAATAGAGATGAAGTTGCATTGGCTATTGAGAAGGCGTTGGGTGGAGGAGAGGAGGCTGAAATGAGAAGAAGAAGGGCTAAAACACTTGGAGAAATGGCTAAGAGAGCAGTGAGGAAGGTGGTTCATCTCACCTCAACATTGCCAAACTAATTCAAGATGTTGCAGAGGAATCAAATACTATGAAACCAGTCTGAGACTATATATATATAATGTTTCCATTTTCATTTATATGTCACATTTCTTGTTGCAATGAAAACTTCTGTAACAGAATACCATTTCATTGCAAAGACTTGTGGGCTCAGTATCTGTTTACAATGCTACAAAATCATTGCTTCTGAAATCCATAAAGCTAAGTTGCAGCTATATTAGATGATAGTGGATTGTCATAAACCTTTTGCATTGTGAAAGAGTGACACATGCCCTGCTAGGCCAGCTAGCTCAGTTAGTTCTATGATCACCTCCATTAGAAATTTGGGGTCATTGAGAGACGGCTTTAACCGATCAGAGGAGATTAAAATTTCTTGTTTGTAGAGTGTACATATTGGAAATTGAGGATATACATACATAATGTATGTAGGAAATTTTATTGAACACTCGGATGCACATTTGAGGGTGCACATGAGTTCTAACACGTGAGAAAGCCTTCTAGTAGCACATTTCAACACATCAAATTCCTTAAGGAGTTTGGAATTTGTTTATGCGAGAAAAGCTATTTTAAAGCTTTTCGAAGCTTTTTTTTATTATTATTAACTTTATGGGTATTGATGTGGTAAATTCATTCGGATTACATATTCATATATCTTATCTTATTATATATATATATATATAAAGCGTGATTGAATGGGGTAATTTGAGTAGCTGAGGACAAAGTTCCCGAGCAGGTGTGTGTATCCTAGTGGAAGAATTGGGAAGGAAGCTCCAACTTCTATCGTGGTATTTATAGGAAATTGAAAGGGACACATGCCGGAGGGACACGTGTCTCTCATGCACTCGGCGGTCCCAGAGGGAAAGGCGTCCACGTGTCAGGAAATATATGATTAGCCAATGACTATCAAGCTCGACCTGGGCTGTGTTGTTGTTCATCCTTAAGGGCTACGTACATGAGCTCAGGTCCATCAGCCGAGCATACAGATCGGGGCTGAGCTCCCAAGGCTATGGGCAGAAGCTCATTAAGGCAATAAGATGCTTAACCAATATATCGATCGGGTCGAACATGTACTTTATTCAGGTCGGATCAAATCGGGGAAAGACCTTGACCTTGCGATGAGTCGTATCCGACTAGGTTCATAGTACAGAAGGGGCCACTAGTACAAAAAATATAAATAAAGTCTAATAATTCGCGTCCAAAGTTTGAACTTTGGACGCTAAAGTGTAGTGTGGTGGCAATTTTGTAATTAAATTGCAACTATATAATTTATTTTTTATTTTAAAAAATAATTCGCGTCCAAAGTTGCAAACTTTGGACGCAAATAATTAAATGCGGACATAATTCGCGTCCAAAGTGGTGAACTTTAGACACGAATTAGATTTCTAATCCCCCTTCAACCCTAACAATCGAAATTCGATCAATTCATCAGAAACCTCCAGCCGTCCGTAGCAGTGGCGAATTGCCGTCCGCTGCTCTCCAGCATCCCCTGCCGTCCATCAGTTGTTCGCCGCTCTCCATCTCCCACTCCCGTTCAAGTCGTTGCTTCATCGGCGCTCTCCATCTCCAAGCTCGCCGGCGCTGACGCCTCCGTTCATCACCGCTCGCCGCTGCTGCGTCGCACGCCAACCACCGTCGCTGCTACGAACACTGGCCGCGGACTGACCGCAGGTGCGTAGTAGTTTTCAATTTTTTTTTTTCGAAAATCAGTATTATTTAATTTTTTTTTTGTTATTTGTTATTGTTGTTTATTTATTTTAAAATTTGTTGTGTATTATTGTATATGTTAGGCATTGTTGACAAATTTGTTATATTATTGTATATGTTAGGCATTGTCGACAAATTTGTTTGTATTATTATATATGTTAGGCATTGTTGACAAATTGTTGTGTATTATTGTATATGTTAGACATTGTTGACAAATTGTTGTGTATTATTGTATATGTTAGACATTGTTGACAAATTTGTGCAAAATAAACTGTGATTGGTGGTACATGTTTGGTAGATAAGGCTATAGAGTATTGTTTAGTTTCATATTTTATTCATACTTCTTGAGGTTTCGTAGATTATCAACTTCATTTGCTTCCAAATTTAAGATAAAACTATGGTTCGAACTATGGTACGTGAACTTCGTAGTACCATATATTACAATAGAAAACGCAATACACTTGAATATATTTATGGGTTCAAGAGTTTGTTAAAATTGCCGAGGAATATGCAAGTAAAATTGGTGAAAATTATATAGTGTGTCCTTGTTATGATTGTAGAAATCTAAATATTAATATTTTGTTCAATACCTTCACATGATAACCTACTACACACATCTCCGGAAAATTATGTTTGCAACATTGTGTGGTCGTTAATTAATTAAAAAATTGCAAGACTTATTTGTGCATCAATTATTAGCATTAGGTTAAGCAACAAACAGATAATTTTAAGATTACATAATAATTTACATATAATTTATTAAATGATAATTACTATATAATATTTTTTAATATACTTATTAATAGAATTAATCATTTTAAATTATATTTGTGGTAAGAAACATCTAAAATTACATAATAATAAATTAAGTGTTTAATCAACTCATTGTATCAACTCCTTTGTTCATGACATATTTTAATAGTAAGTAATTCTCACATAAATTGTTCCATTAGAACATATTCTCATTCTCTACGTTAGATAATTAACTCAAAATAAGTCTAGTTATGTTTAAAATTTGATGCTCGGAAACTACTCACTACACACATCCTACTGTTCAAATTATATTAATAATTATATGTGATTTAAATATTATATTTAATATATAACCACATTACTTAACGCACTGATCCGCACTGGCGTGCATAATATACGCTTAGTATTATTTCTAAATCGCCAGTTGATGCCTTGAATTAAGCTCTCCCCTCCCCGCTATTCGATATTTTCATTGGGTTTAAAAGGACATCTTCGCTTTGTTCGTAGTGCTATTTGATTACTTAACTTTTTGTCCATAATTAATTTCTATTTACTCATAATAGCTCATACAAGATTTTAACTAAAAGGATGATAACAAACGTCTTTTTTTTTTGAATAAAGTACTACATCTTCCCGTAATTTCTCTGTACTCACCATAACTTGTCCATTGCTTTCTCATTCTGTTGTCCATACCTACTCAATTCTGCCATACACACTTCTGTGCTGCCCCTCGCCTGATCCCCCCGACGGTTCCCCCTCATCACTCCAACGCTCCCCACATCTCCCCACACACTCTCACCACATCTCTAAGGAAGGACCACCTCACCATTAAATTAACTATCAAAGGCTATGATATTGTAGAATAAAATAGTCATTATACATAAATTTAGCTAAAATATTACCTTAAAATTAAAACTTTATTAGTCATAGACTAAAAACTAATAAATACGTACAACCCTATTACTTATAATTAGAATTATTCCCTTGACTGCCTAATGTAGATAATTCATCGAATTATGGGTTGATATGTACTGATAATTCTCTTTAATTTTACTACAAATATTGCTGCATCCCACATCTCAGGCACTCCTCATAGTACCTTCCTCGCTCTTTCCGTGAACCTGCGGTGCAACTTCGATTCATGTTACCCGCGCATCACTACCCAAACAGGCGCCGTTTCTTTACAGATACAATAAAGAAACGAGCGATGCAACTAGAGTGTAGGTGGTTAAGGAGTGAACTAAGTAGCTAGTGCTATTATGAAGATAACCAAACAAGAGACCTATGTACTCACGTATTACCTTTTATATTTTATCAAATGAACTACAAGTGAGATTAAGTAAAATATAACAAATACATAATTAATTATAGATCCTAGTAAATTATAGTGTGAAATTGTATATTGCAGGTCTGTAGTTTATTAAGTCTATTCGTGTTTTAAGGATAATAAGATCTACTGAGAATTGATAAATTATAGCTTATTTTTGGTGTATAACATTAGTTGGTACAAGCTCGATTAATGTATTTATTTAGTTGGACAAATGATTTATTAATATATTGCATAGTTTTATTCGTCTTCTCAGTGTAGTTCTTTAATTTTATATAAATCTAAAATTATATTAAATTTTAACGTACATATTCTAATTTACTTTTGAGATACCTAAAAATTCAACATTTTTAATTTACACTATAGTTCGTTATAACTATCTCAATCCTTATAGATATATAGTTGTGTAGAATCTGAAACTTGCAGTTTATACACAAATGACGGAAGAATGAAGGCTACTTTGTATTATTATTTTGCAAACGCGCTTAATTTTGTTACGATAATTACTCTTATATCATTTAAATAAAACAAGATCATCGTATTCTGAATTTCGACTGGTGCTATTATTCGATTATCTCGCAATTTCTGCGTGCTGCGCAACATAGCTACTATAAAAACTAGTATATTTTCCGTTAAAGGGATAGATCCATATGTAAAATGATCTTGGGATCGTTACTATATTGGTATTTAGAAATGGAATGTTGTATTTTTAACAACTAAAGACTTTTAAATAATGATTTAGGGCAAAATATTAAAATGAAACATACTGTTTATTTTTATTATTTTCATTCTTTGTTGAGAAAGCACTTTTGTTATTGCAGTAGATTTTAGGCTAACTCAACACAACTATGCATCAAACTTTCGCCTGATGTTTGCCAATACAAGGTCGTTGAAGTATGATAAAACTATTTACTATCAATTGCTTAACCTTGAGTGGATCAGCTGATTTGCCAGCTTCTAGCTATCATGACAAGCTTTTTAGCTATCGTTTGCGTTCATCTTCTTATCATACATCGATATTTTCACACGTATACAGTATTTGAAATCAAAACAAGTATTGTTATATAGACATAATTTCTGCCAATAACAAACAATGAGGAGGTGCTCATCTGTAAAGTTGAAATTTACATTCATCAAAAATTCATTATAATCTCTTTTTACAAAGGGTTATATAGATAGAACTTTTTCTATATCTATACTTTCTGGGGCTTAACATGTCTACTAACATGATTATTTTTTTGTAAAGCTACATTGAAATCATGAAGCTAACAATAATATATTTTTGGCCTATAGCTAATGCGCAGTTTAAAGAATTTAGTTGTGCCTCTTTTGTCAGAGCGAATCTACAGTTCCTTATGATCGCTTTTGAGTGATGTGGACTTGTGGCTTACCATTCTTTATTTATAGGCTTATCTCATGGGATTACCCTTCTCTTTATTCACTTTGATAAGGAGCGGTAGTTATCTCTGCTTTGCATTATCTGGAGATGTTCAATCGACAAATTGTATTTTTTATCAACAACTTTTGGTAGGGTAGCCGCCTGGTTTTTGATAATGGATGTAAGACAAGTTTGTCCGATAAAAGAATACGTAGATTTGGTTTAAAAAGTCGGTCTCTATTATTTTTCTCCTGATACAAATCTTTCCAAGAGATATGGTTACACATATAGTATCTGCGATAATACAATAATTAAACAATGGCACATTCATATCAAAAAAAAAATAATTAGATGCATACCGTTAAATCATGATAAGTTTCACGTCATAAGCATGCCGATTGGCTGATTTAGTCAGAAGGTAATACTATCTTCCAATAATGTGCTCAAGTGTCAAAGCGACATAAAATGGAGAAAGATTATTGCTTTTTTGTCTAGAGACTAAAAAATAGTAATGCCCAAAAACATGATTTCATATTTTAGAGATAATCTAATGCAAAGGAACGTATCCTTAAACTAGTAAGTAAAACTTTAAGGTTTATATTTGTTTTTAGTTTTAATGATAATAAAAAATTGTAATTCAAAAAAATTCAAGAAAAATCAATGATTTTTAAATTTTGGGATGTTATGAGTCTTATGATGGCTCAAATTTGATGCTATGTATGTTATCGCTAATTATTGCCAACAGTTTTTTAAATTTATTCTATAATTTGTGTAATATATACAAATTTGGTACGGTACTTCAAATCAACGTCTTTTAAATTCAATTCTTATCTTTCACGTTTGTCATTTGTCCTGACTACACCTATAGCATAATTGTGCGCTGCTCTGACTATCGTTAGTTGCTGGATATAGATTGAGTAATTGTGAGCTTCTAGGCACGCTTTAGCGCTGTGTTGCTTTTGTGTATTAATGGAGAACAGAGCTGCATCTTTGACGCTGATAACAACATATATGAGTACATTCAGTTTTTTTTCTTGCACACTTTAATAAATCAAGAGTTATGAGCAAGTGATTAATCTTCAACATTAGGAAACTTGTTCCTTACATATATGACTAAATGTTTTATACTCCACTTAAAACTTAAAATATGAATTAGTTAGATACTGTTAATGAACTTGTTCAATAGACTTATAATAATAGAAGTAGTGGAGTCGTCATGGATACATTATTAAGAGCTATGATTGACTTTTTTATTTATTCTTTCAATGAATAATGAGGTATTCCATAATTTTAAAATGTTGTGCTTAGCCATGATGTGTCAACTTCGCGGTAGAGATCTTTTAACAAATAATCTTCATACATACAGGGATTGGCAATTGCTTGTAATTAATATACTTGATTTTGAGTCTCATCAGTTCACTGCTCCCTACATACACATTCAATAGTATTTAGCTGCTTTTAAGGGAAAGATTTAATAGAGTTATGTCTTTCCAACAGGCTGTTGTTATAAGTATTAAACTTAACGTAATATTTATTTTGTAGTAGAATTGGGCAAACATTGATCAGTTGATATAATTTTGAAATCTCAATCAAATACGAAGTTGAAACATAAATTCATTTAAAAACGTAATAATTTTTTACTTTTTTTCGGATCTTGTCTGTTACCATACACATTTATCTACAAGATCTGTAAGACAGTAATTGGCATAAAGTAGAAAATAAAGAGGCAATGGTAGATATACATCAATTAAATGTACATAAAGCTAACATTATCTCCAACACTATTACTATTACATAATATATGATTAAAGTGTATTTGTTAAATAAGTTCTTCTTTAAGATATCAGGTAACCCCTTATTTAGAATACATTTTCTTAGGGGTATTCATTATAAGGCATAGAGTCAAATTGTTGTTTAGCATTTTAGGAGATGTAGATTATAATAAAAAAAGATAGATTATTTTAAATTATGCGCGTAGGACAAATATAGTTGGAGACGTTACAAATACATGCAATTTCTGAAGCTTTATTAATCTGGTTATTGGAAATTTGTTCCAAGGGTAATTCCTTTAGATAGGGTAGTCTGACTCATGGTTTGTAAAATCATCTAAACGCACACTTCCGCACAAGTGCACTCATCTTAGATCTTGAGAACTAATTTATATGCATCTATAGTAGTTTCAGCATTATTTGATAGTAAGATGTTTTTCCTAGATATGTGGTATAATAGCAATAGAGATTTCTTAAAACAGCATACCACTTTAGTAATGTCTTATATTTCTTAATGGTACTGTATAAAAACAATATAAAATTCCGTCACTCGGAGGCAAATCTAAGCATTCTTTGTGATAATGCCTATATCCTTCTCATTACTTCAGTTCAGGGCATCATCACTTAAAGTGCCTCCATAACATTTGTATGCACAATCAGTCATTCCGTAGCGTACGGAGCCACGTATCATATCTAACATAGATAAATGTGAATGGCAAGGTAGTGGTACCTTTATATTGTAGATTCTTGTAGTGAATTTTCAAGGTACAACATTTAGTTCTGTCTTGCTTCTCTTTCGCTTATTTACTTCGCGCTCGCGCGCACCTCTTTTATTGACTTCTGATTTGTATCGAGCAATTTATTAATCATCTCTCGTTACAACCTCTTTAATGGTCTCTGTATCTCGCTCTCTCTCGCGCGTCATGATCTCATTAAATTTGAATTCAAAAGTTTAATGATTGGAAACTTCATTGGGTATCTCCTAGCTCGCGCTCTTCTTCTCATCTCCGCTACTCACGTATAGGTGAAATGTTACACCGATAATAAAAGCAAAAACATAGAAGAAGATAATCACAACTTTACCCCGGTGGCTCTTTTATCCTAAAACAAAGTCAAATAAAAATCACTAACTCCATACTATCGTCTCAGTTTACGTTCCTCTATATAGATAATAGAAATTACACACAAATACAACAAACCCAATAAACATTTAAAGCTCTCTCGCTCGGTTTATCAATTCACACAACAAAAAATATAAAATCACAGTATACGCCGCGCTGGTAACTATATCAGCATATTTATCCAGTACTGCATCATATTTCCAATTTCTTCCGCGTGTTTTGGCGTGAATTTCGAACGGCAGTTTAGCATTCTTATATCAACAGAATAATAACTAAATACCCTACAACAAAGATAATAAAAACAACACATGGATGAACTATTAAATATCAATTCTATATCTATCTGTCCGTCAAACTGACGTGAATCAAAGGGGCTATACTTTTTTATTTATATCTCTTCAGGGCTCTTAGCGCCAACGAAAACGGACACACACAAAAAAAAAAAACAATCCATCAAAAGCTTCGAACTCCAATCGAAACGTCGCTATAGACAATCCTTCCGTCGGGTTCAACTTTTGTCTGATCTTTTTCTAGACCTGATACAACCTGTTGAGGGAGCAAGAGTCGCTTGATCGGTCAACCCTCCAGCCCTATAAATACACAAACAACCCTTCACTTTTATCTCTTTGAACGCTCCTGATCCATTTAGAACTTGCTTATACTCTCGTTCAATACTATATATTGGTTCGAAGACTAAATTGTTCCCTTGTTTTTTCCGTGGTAAAATATAAGTGAGGTCTACAACATTGAGCAACATATTTTAATCACTACCGGTCAGCTGCAGCCAGTTCTTTTCTCCTTGATCTTGATATTTCGATTCTTATATTTACACTCGTGCTGACGAAGTAATTCGGCTTGTGATGTTTTGATGATTTGCAGAGAGATGAAGAAAACGTGCACTCGTGCTGCTTAAGCTTCTTTCGGGGTTTTAGAGGCACCTAAGAAAATCGGCGGCTAGTTGAATTTTTAGGTTAGGGCACCTGTGTTACTCTTTAGAAAAGGGCTGAGACGCTTGTGGTATGGAGTGGTTCCGTTTTAGTCGATCCTGCCGAAAGAAGCTTCTGGATTCCTGTTTTCCGGGTTTGGAATATTATTACGGAATATTAGGTTTGTTACGGTCCATGATGGCATGTAGTTATATTTATCTGTTGGTCCTATTCAGTTGTGCATAAGTATTTTGCCCATTGTTAAATATAGGGGGAAGCTACACTCCACAAAAATTTGCACCTGTACTGTGGTGTCATCTAGTGTGGATTCAATAAGGTGGAGAGGCGTGAGATTAATTAGTTGTAAAATTTTTTTAGATGCTTGTTGTCAGAGGACATTAATCCCGTGTGGGGCTACCATTGCTGGTGCCTGTTACGATCTCTTCGCGAAATCGCGCATCTTCTCCTCTTGGGTATTTACTTAATAATATTAGTTGAAATTTTTATACTTAATATCCTTACCCATTTCCTAATTTTGACTAATTGCGTTATTATATATCATTATATCATATATTTATATAAAATTCACATGATACTTCTCATTCATTAATTGTTATGAAGGTTGAACTGTTCAATTCTGTAATTGAATATCATACATGGGGAGTTTAGTTCGAAATTTAATGGATAAAATATATCTAAACTATAGTGTATCTCATCGCACCTTCAATTATTCACTATCATGTAAGCTCACTCCGTTGAAATTGACACCATATCAGACTGTTGTTTTTTTTAAAGTTGGGTCCTACATGTAGTGGATCTGTCAACCACCCTCTTTATCAGTTTTGTAATCCTTATGCCGTTTCTAGATTATTTTGTTATTGAATATAATGGTTGTCATGCATGTGGGCACACAGGTATATAGGTAGCACCATTTTACAATAACGTCCTCCATTGTAAATTGAATACTTATTGTGGTCAGCGATTATGGGCACAAGACCTTTGTATCTTAAACTACTGTTAGAACTGACCATTGTTATACTAAGACGTTATTCGTTGGACGCGTGCAACAGCGCGATCATATTATTACTTATGAAACGTGCTGTCAGTTACACTATACAATTTTCTGTCTAGTTGGAGAGGTATCCTTCTTTATGCTATGTCATGTTAATTATTCATTGCACTTAAATTGACATTTTTATTTAGTCAGACAACTAACCCATATTCCTTCATCCCAGGGTTTTACATAGGGGTAAGTCAAACGTGGTATTTTAAATTCTTCAAAATCTATTTTTGAAGATAGGCAACCACTTAGTACTAAGGTCCTTTTGGTGGCTTATTTGTATAATTTTTATTATTATTTTTATTATTATATTCTCATGCTAATGATTGATCTACCAATTTATTCATTCAAAAACTGCTAAAACTGTGTTTATTGGTGAACTGAACGATGGGTATATTGATAATACGACTGAGAGAAAGATAAGAAATATGCAGATTTAGGTCCTTTGAGTTGTAGATCAGGTCCTATAAATTGAAAAAATAGATTAATTAAATGTTTGAATACCGTGATTCTCTTCAAAACTCCCAATTTACCCTTATAATTAATGCAATTATTTTGGCTGGAAAATTGTTTAATAAATTCTGGTTCCTCCCGGACAATTTCCGGCAACCGTTTTGGCCGGAAAAAAAATAATTGGTTCAGATTGTTTTTTTGCAGAGGGTAAATTGTCATTTCACTCCCTTCTTCTTCTTCTCCTTTTATTCTTCGTTCTTCTTCCTTCTTCATCCGGTGAATCTTGTTACTGTCCAACGACAGGCCGATAGCATCGGCAGCGGGCAGCTTAATGTTAAATATATCACGCAAGCTTATAGGAGCCGTGCTAGATTTTTTTGATTAATAATCGGCTAGGTCAATCGCCGATCAGCTTGCTGGAGGACCTCATCAAAAATTCAATTTTTAGGGGACATAATCTTAGTCTTCCGGGGATTGCAGGCAGAAAGCTTTGAGAGTCGTTTTGTTTGCGAAGACGTGGCTGCTTGGAGTGATCGGTGCGGAAGTAGTGGGCGCGGGGCGTTTCCCATTGGATAGTTCATTTCTTCGGATACTCGTTGTGACTAGGTCCAGTATTGTAAACACTCAGCTCCGATACTGCGTTTCCGGTAATCTGCTGGGTGAAAGGTATCCGTCTTCTCGATCGAGAGTTCACGAGCCGACGGAAGCTCGGAACCCGCCGGGGGCAGCGGCGGCAGATTGAGTTATATTATCCTATCGGATCTACGAGTACAGGTTTCCGAGTCGACTCAGATTTTGTAACTGATCGCACGGATGAGATTATTGTTTCGTAGACTAAAACTGCTTCAGACTGTCATATGTTTAGCTTCTTCACCATAATCCTCAATGCCCCGAACCAGATATGACCATTAATTCTCGGCGGGGAATGTACAAAAACCATTAACAACCTAGATGAAAGGAGGGATCGCAAGAGCCTTTCATTGTATCGAACAAGCGGACAAAAGTATTGATCCCAGGCTATAAGTGGATAGAACACTGGGGTGTAGAGGAAAATCTTGTATTATGGTCTATTCCATGATTTTAAACGTACATAATGAAAGATGGATTTAATCAATGATAGAAAATCTCAGGTCAGAATAGGAATGGTAAATGGTAATATTCCTAATAATACAGGGAGAGAGAGAATGAACTCTAGTATGTCTCACATACAAAGTCCTAATACGCCCCTCAAGCTTAAGGTTCTCTAGATGCCTTCCAGTTGGTCTTTTTGTGGAGATGTAGTTTCCTTTTATGCTACTTTGTCACGAACAAAATAAAAGAATCATGACGAACCAAAATTTCGCCCGCAGGATCGACTACAACGGAACACTCATCAGGTACAGCCTACAATAGGATACTCATCCAAAGCGGGCTACAATAGGACACTCATCCGGAGCCTTAATAAATAAATCACAACAGAAGCGTGCCTTTTAAAATGTGCCTTTAATGTATCCACTTATATTTTTACCACGGAAAAAAGGGAACAATTAGTCTTCCGTAACAAATATATATTTGAGGAAGTAAGTTTAATGGAGATAAAGTGATGGGTTGTTTGTGAGATACTTTATCAGGGCTAGGGTTGATAATGGGGTATTTATCAAGGCTAGGGTTGAATAAGCAATCTCGGAGATGACGCGAGAGGAGGAGGTGGTGTCGTCGGCCGCTGCGGCGGGTTAGTGGCGGTAACGGTGGTTTTTTTGTTTTTTTTTTTTTTTGTTTACTCCGTTTTTTTTTAGCCATGGATCATTTGGTCTACTGATATCATATGTCGAATCATGATGAAGAGATGTATTTATAAGGATACAAAGAGTCCCGGTCAGAATAAGAATAATAAATGATAATATTCCTAATAATAGTGTAGGAAGAATGAATTTAGTGTGCCTAGAATAAAGAGTACAGTGAACGATTCTTAATTGTTTAACACAAAATATAAGCACATTACTAAAGTGATGAATCATATCTTTAATATCAAGAAAACACATATCAAGAATGTGAAACCTCATCCATATTGTTAAGACTATGAACCACTTGGAGTGCATTAGATTTCACGATAACATTATCAAGATTCTGGAATTTCAAACCAGTTTAAGCTTCACGAATTGCAATGACTTTCACTTCTTTCAGCGTAAAATTTCCATTCCATGCTACACATTTTGCTGCTTTAAAACTACCAGAACTGCTCTAAGGTGTTCTGATCAATATATATATGAATGTATGTTGGAGATATGTCTTATGATTATGTTATTAGGTGTTCTGATCAATATGTGAGGTAGAAATGGAGCGAATGAATAATATGATAATATTTATTTCTTTCGATTAGTTATCATATCCTGAAATACATTATAATATCTATCTACCAATCTAATATGTTAGCTCTTAACTGAAACAAGAAAAATGTCGGTAGTAGTTGTTCTTACTGAATTGCTCAAATTATTTGATTTATATTGCTTTTAATATTTTCCTATTTACCTGAATTATAGTTCATTCTTCTTTTCCATTAAATAACCTAAAATTCGTATTAAAACTTAGGTAACGAATATTCCATTTAACTAATTATTATTCTTAATTACTCATTAATTTCATGAAAAAGGCTTAGTCGACCATTTAACTAAGTGTGGCATATTGTTGAACATATTATGATATGTTAAATGTATACAAAAATTATAATATAAAATTACCATAAATTTCAATCACACATAAAAGCCCGACTGAATACCATAGCTTCAATTTGAGCATCAAAGACTATAAATCAGCAACTTTAAACAATCATTTGTTTGAATTTCTAAATTTTTTTTTTTAAAACTAAATAAGTTATTTTTTTTTAAACGTTTAATTAATCTTCTTTTGATATTAAGAAAAATTAATATTATTGTCTTTTGCATTATTGGAATTTATTAGGTCATTATGTATAACATTTTTTTTTTATATGCTACAATTGTACATTACTTTAAAATATATATATTTTTTAATCGGACAAATTGTCTTAATCATTATCAAACATGCGCGGCCCCTAATACAAAGTTGTGTCATAAACAATTACACCATGAACTCTAAATGGTAGGACATTTTCCAAATAATTGCAATGTTAACAGTCCTACTAGCTCCAATTGAACAGTTTAACACATCATGAATTTTTATCAATGCATAACTCTTCAGAATTTTGTAAGTAATTTTACTATATCATTATAACAATTTTATTGTAATTGTAACCATATATTTTGAATTAAGTTTATTATCATCCTCTATTGACATCAATTGTAGCAATTGTCATTGACAAACTCTCAAAACAATTTTTTTTCACAAAGAATGAAATTAAAAAAACAACATTATTTCATTATTGTTGATTAAGTATCGTACGAAAACTTTATTATCT